>CABFOQ010037831.1:7569-19887 GCA_900660455.1 Gephyroberyx darwinii
CAAAGACAAAGTCTTTTGTGTCTGGGGCCTCATTACAGAAACCTCCTACGTCTGAAATCCTAACTCAGTTTAGGATGACATTTAGGATTTTGGGTATTACAGAAACATGTTTCCTAACTGCATTTAGGAAAAAATCCTATCTTATCTTAGGATAGGCATTTAGCTATTACAGAACCGTCCTAAATGAAGAATTTCCTAAGTTAGGAATCCTAAGTTAGGATGGCATAGACCCTGTCCTAAATTCAAAATAACTGCCAAAAATGGCAGCACCACTGTTGTTAGGTCTGTATGGCAATGACAATGAAGATGGGGAACAATAATTGGGCCGATAATTGGGAAGAAAACTTCCCAAAAAGGTGGGGGTTTCCTCTCCTCCACCGACACGATTAATGCCTCCAACTCATCGAAGCTAAAATTGAACGCGCGTCTTTTCTTGTCCATTATAGCAAGCTAGTTAGCCAGTGACACGTGAAGTGAGACAGCCGTTGATATTACATTCTAATCAAGGATACAGGCAGTCTCGTGTACGTTCTAAACACAGATACAGGCATGACAGGACGAGTGACGATTGAAGAATCAAGTTTACAGTTCTAGTTAGGATTTCTTAAGTTAAGATAAGATACGAGGTCTAAGATAGGATAGGACACAGCCATGAGTTTAGGAATTGCTTCTGTAATAGGAAGATAGGATTTAGGATTTTTCCTATCCTTGAAACTCAAGTTAAGATAGGACAAGCAGTTAGGAATTTTTTCTGTAATGAGGCCCCTGATTTCTTATGAGCCTGCATTCAGCCTAAGGCTACATCCACACTAATACATTTTCGTTTTAAAAGGCATAACTTTTGCTACATTTACGATTTTTGAAAACGATGACACAGACACCCACGTTTGCTTCCTGATTGGGTCTTATCAGTCAGACGTATCCTTCCCTGATTCGTCGCTCCCCTATCATGTGACCCTTTTCTGGAAGAAAACAAATGACAGCAACCAACGGTAAACTCAGAAGAAAACTTTTCATGAAGAACACTTTTCAATATGGATAACGAATTACAGGCATTGCTGACCTTGTTGTCTATGCTACCAGCTGTTGTTGTTGTCCTGTTTATACCGACACGCGCATGCCCAGTGTAGGTGAATGGTCACGTGATATGCATTTTCAGGTGTATTAGTATGGACACGCATGAAGAGGTTCAGAAAGGTTTCAGAAATTATCTCCGTATTAGTGTGGACGTAGCCTAAGATCCTCATGCAGGACCCTTCTGACTGTTCTCCTATCCAGGCTAAAGAGTAAAGATGATCGGGCTTTTGTTGCCAGTGTCAGGGCTCCAAGACTTTGGAATGCCATACCTGAGGAGCTCAGGCTGGCAGAGCCAGTATCATCTTTTAAATCATGTCTTAAAACTTAGTTTTATCATAAGGCCTTTCTGAAATAATTGGCTTTTACTTACCTTATGCTCATTGCCTTGTCTGATATTTATTTATTCCTTTTATTTGATCAGTTTGGCTTTTATTGTATTATAACTCATTTATTTATTCCTTTTGTTTTATCCGTTTGGCTTTTATTGTTTTATAAGTCATTGTTCTTTCTGTCTTATCTCTTATTCTGTCTTATTTATTCTTAATTCCTAAGTGCCTTCTTTTATAATTGTTTTACAAAAAGGATCTGAATCTTTCAACTTCCCTTTAGAAGAATTCAAAAATCTCAATTTAAAAAATTGTGTAAAAAAATAGACAAAAATGTTTTATGTATTATTTTTATTTAACTGAAATGTAGGTGTTAAGGGTAGGGACAGTCACTTCCGATTGGAATATAAATTTTGTATTTATTTAACTTATTACTGTCTCAATTAATTCATCAGACTTAGCTATACCCTAATATGGTCTTAATAAATATCAGAATTCTGAAGACTTACAATTGTTTTTTAAAATGATTTTCCTATGGGGGACTGAAATTTAAATCATTTCAGTAGAATTGCCCATACATCAAAATCTAATCATTCTGATATCCATGACACCTGCAGTTTGAAAAGCCCATTGGAGGCGTTAGCTTTTGCTGCTAGCTAAAAGTACGTCTACACTGAACTGTTTAAATTTGAAAATGGCGTTTTCGGGTCTAGCGTTTTTGGGTCTAGCGTTTTCAAAAAGCTTGCCGTCCACACCCAGACCACCAAAAACGCATGCCTCCTTCCATGGGCATCCGCCCAGCCGGCTTTCTCACAGCTGGATCAAGCAGTGAAACGTCATCGTTTTCTAAAGTCTCTGTTTTCGAAAGTCTCTGTTTACGCCGTCCACACGGCTGGCGTTTTAAATTTATTCACTTGGGAGAGTGTTTTCGAAGAGCTCCATTTTCGGGGGGTAAAAACACCGCTCTAGTATGGACGGGAGGCCAAAACGGAGAGATAAGTATGCATTTTAACTGTAACTGTTGCTACTGTGTTTGAGATGTGAGGTGAGAAAAATCATCCCAAATTGATACTTGTATGTTCCACAGACGAGATTGTAGTTATCTACTGCTGTTGTTGGTTTCCAGGCTGTGAAAATAAAGATTTGGTCCCGTTCTTGTTTGATTGAGTTTGAATGAAATAAAAAGAATCAGAATGTCTTGGGTTCATGAGTAGGCCTGCTTATGTTCACTCGTAAAACACCTAATCTTAGCCCAGACATTTATTTGGTTCAATAACCAATAAAGCCCATGTATTCTTAGAGACAAGCATTATTAAGAGACATCGAAACTTAATGTTTACAATCAAAACACATGTATGGTAAAATATTATAGCGGTAAAGTCATGTCTCCCAGTCTGCTGTGATAGGGTTTTAGACAAGAGATTTATTAGATGTTATATCATAACTCTCTAACTAAGAGCCATTTAGCTGAATCACTCTGCTGTGGTGTCTCAGTCAGCAGAGACAATAAATAGTTCCCCAACCTTCACCAGATGGTAAAAGCAAATATGACTGTGAAACAAGAGGCTAACACTATCGACAGGCCATTTCAAACCACAGGTGTCACGAATTTAAATAATAATTGCAACTATCAGTGTGATCGATAAGTATGAGAAACTTAAAGTGTAAATCCAAAAATCCCAAACTACTTTAAAATATTTTGAGAAAGAATAGGCTGCAGTGGCCAATGCTGTGCTGTTTTAGGATAGATACAGGATAGATGCATCAGATGAAACTGTAATGATGATGGGGGATGTCTATGAGGGCTACCACTGCATGTTATATCATTATGTGCATTATTATGGATATACAAAGAACATCTTGACAGTACAGTTTGGTGGAAACACTTGTTTTAATACAAGATTTCAACATACAGTGTCTAGTGGCAAAATTAAACCAAATGCTATTAATCACAACAAAATAAATGAAAACAAAACAGATTGAACTAAGTCAACCTGTGCATTCTGGAGTCTTTATTTGACCCTCAGTGTCTTGGTGTCACGTCTCTGTGATAATATGGACAATAGCCAGGCTGCAGAGGAGTGGATGAGTTGTTTTCTCAATGACTTCTTTCTCAAGGACTTTCCCTAGGATGGATAGTCGATTTACTTTCAATTTAATGACCCTTCACTTGCAAAAAAGAGGTGCGATATTGAATCTTTTGTTACTGGGGCTATACCATTTCCTCAAAAGAAATTCACAGCAGAAATGTCACAATGTACAATCTTGTACCCTTTTTGAGATTGTTCAATCACTGAAAAGAGATTCTGTCAGTCAGCGCAATTTACAACTCATAAAGTCTGTCACACCTCCAGAGAGGACAAATCATCTACCAGAGGACTGAATGAAGTTTCCAGTTTGTGGAGTGAATTTTCATCTGGTTCTCACTGCGGTAAATATCCCTATCCACCGTTGTTTCTTGTCTCATATCAAACTGTATGATGATTATATATGTAACACTAAAGTACTGTCTGAACCAGTATTGGTGCTGAGCCCTAGAGTAAGTCACATGTAGAGAAACTGGTGTTAAAAAAGTCAAAGCATAGTAATACTCCTTATTAAAATCTTAAAATTCCAGTTGTCATACAAGTGTCCGACAATGGAGATATTCTAGAACAGAAATCGATATGAAACTGTTGTAGGAAATGGCGGCTGCAGAGGGGGTTTGAGGCATAAAGCCAAGTTAATGTGACACACGGTGTTACAGTCCACCACAAATTGGCAACACTAGAACAAATGGACAATAAACATATTAAAAGAAGACATCATGGAGTACCATTCCCTTTCTGTGGACCAAAGCTGGTAAGTAATGACTAGATTAACACAGTGACAGAAAATCTGTCTTTCTATTCTTTGTGGCTCAGATCTAATCTTTCTGTGTCTGTTAAAGGAGGGATCCTCTTGATTTTTGCCTGTTTAGACAGCCATGGAAAGGATCAGAATGAGATCTTATCCACAAAGGTTACGAGCCTGTCTAAACCGAGCCTTTGAACGTGTGAGCATGTATAAAATGCATACCCAGTCAGCACAGTTAAATAAGTATTTTTTTTCTTATTTTTCTTCACTTGCAGAGCCATTATCCTTTGTAACACAAAGGCCTACATCAAAAAACACACTCCAAAAGTAATCAAAAGACAGACTCTCTCAAAAAGGCAACAGATCCAGAGTGAGTGAACAACTGCACTTAACTTCAATGTGCTGTTATATGTATTTTATCTTTGTTTTTTTTCTTCTTTCAAACACAATCGAGTCTTCCAAGTGTCTAACTGTGTGGAGTTAAAAGACGATGATTTTTTAAACTTTGAAAACCGCCTCTCTAACATGAGCTTATGAGTCATGCATCAGTATTGTGGGAGGTTTAATTGAAAGTTGAAAGTTAATTGTCAGTTCTGACATTGCCTTGGACCTGAATCTACACTTGTGTGCTCTTCCAAACAGAATTTGGGACAATATTCATCTAGTATCTAAGAATAGGAGTGCTGAAAACTAAGGAACCTGGGACAGGTCTACCTCTTAAATCATAGTTAAGTATATGGTCATGCAGTCTGATAATTGATCCTACTCTGAGGCTTCTATTCCGAGAAGCACTCCTATTCTTGGATGCATTAAGTATAGTGCTGCTATTCTGAGAGGCTTTATAAAGTACAAACCCTGGGCTCTAAATCACCAGTGTCCTACAGAACCCTTGTCACTCTTAATTTTGCCTTTTTTACTGTAACAGACAGCTGCCATCATCCCTTGTGTGCAGAGAATATGGTATAACCCTCGGTCCAAGCCACACTATTTGCAATGCCTTGTGATATTAAAAATATATGGACGTTAATGTGCAAAATCAATCACTTTTTCAAAATTCCTGAAAAGTCGACTTTTGCTGTGAAAAAAGATTCTTGCAGGATACTGACAAAACAGCACAACAGATAATTTCAGCAACCTCCCTGTTATTGATTGAGCTTGTCTGGCACTTTGAAGCCAATTGATTAGGCCCTGTAAAATTAAAACTCATTCAAACACATCTGTAATCTTTCAGACAGGCCCGATCAGACACTCAGCACATTTGAGATGGCGATGTCCATGTACAATCTTAAAGCAAAATCTACTTTTAATTGGTTGCGAATGGTTAAGTCTCTTTATAGAGCTTGCCAGTCTAAGAATCACGTCAAGAAACACAAGAGAAAATCTTTTGCTTAATGGAAGACTCCTCTTTACTCCTTTACCTGGCTTTACTATATACACGATTTAAGTCACCACCACACCATTGCCTTGTCAACTTCTAAACCTTTGCAGCTAAAAGCCAGTCCCTCCTGTCGTGTGTGTTTGTGCAGTGTCATATTGCTGATTTTTGTTGAGAGAACAAGATAGTCCTAGTGCTATAATTGACCTTGTCATGTCCTTATAGTACCCAGGTACCCATCTGACAAGGTGTCTCAATCAAACCCAGATCAATCTGCCATTAATCTCTGTCATCCCTGTGATCCCAGTGATGCCTTGAGAATACATCCATCACCATTTCCCCCGCTTCCAGATGAAACTCTGTTGTGAGTAATCAGAGGGGTGTGACAGAGCGAGCAAACTGTTTACATCTAATCGATATTCTAAGTAATCAATACAACTGATCTATATGTAATGTGTGGGTGAGACAGAGATAGAGCTGAGAGAGAGAGAGAGTTTTCACAGCATAGCCTTTTTAATGGTCAGAGCTTTCAAACTGAATTGTCCATCTAGTCATTCAATAGCAGAATAATTTAGTACAAAAAGGACAGCAGTATGACCATTCCAATGAGTCCTAAGAGCTAAGATGGTCACCACATGGGAAGCCATCTAGGGAGAAAAACACCTCTTGTGGACTTCAGACAGATTGATTTATCAATTCAAGGCTAAGTGGAACAGTAGAAAAGTGACAGTGACCAAAACCCTTTTCTATAAACATCAATCAGTTTGCTGTTGTGATGTATGACAAGACAACACACTTCATGTATGAGGCAAATTCCCAACTCAGCTGGCTGGGGTGAGTTGAGTCAGATACATGGATGAAAAAGGGTTATTTTTTTATCAGACTGGTTGATTTTATTATGACAATGCACACTTCATAAGCAAAAAAGCCTTGGCATCCTGCAAAAAACCAACATTATGACTATACGTATCACTCGCTTGAGCCTGCATTGACCAGTCACCAAATGGACTGCACCTTAAATTATTATTGCAAAGGGTCACTTTCAGTCAAAACTCATATGCAAACATAAGGACATAAAAATAAAATTTGTGATTACATAAAATACGGGTCATTCCAACTTTGTATAGTGGGAGATACATTTCAATATGCAAACACACACAATAAAATAAAATATGTGACCCATGAGAAAAAAAGGTGTACATAATTGAATCATAATTGAATCTCTAAGCTAAGATTTTACAAATCGCAGAAGACTAATCATTAATCATGTTTTCTTTTCATAATCAAACAATTTGAGGCTGTATCAAAAACTGTAAAAAAATTAGAGATTTTCATCGACCGTTTTTCAGTGTGTTTTCCCTCCGATTAACTAATTACTGGAAACTCAGTGTTCTTTCGTCACTTTCCTCTATCTCGCAGCCACAATCGTCTCCTCTGTGACCTCTTAAATGTGAATATCTGTACAATCCCTTCTGGGACAGTTTCCATGGCACACAATTTTTCTCCTCAGATTGAAGAGAACGACTGCCTCATTACATAAAAAAATAATTATCCCTGGTCTAAAATTAACTGTAGGGCTCTTATTCCCATTTACGTTTGGAGCTACTGTACAAATACAGTTTAAACCTGATGGGTGAACCATAGTATGTACAAAAGACACTTACTGTTGCATCACCTAAAATACAGAAATGGCATTAACACCTTCGCTATAGTTTTGTAAAACTTCAAGTAAAAGCAGGAGGCCATTTTGAAGTCAAAATTGTGAAGGGAGGCTGTTCAATTGACACGAAATACACATGAAACTTTGCATCTGACTGGCGAGATAATCTCTAACCAATAAAACTGAAGTGTAGTTATTTTTCTCTTCACTAACTGTGACTGTTTCAATGTGACATTATTCACTCTCACTCACTGAAACAACAGTGCATAGGCCAATCAAAGTTTACTTGTTTACACCTGCTGTTTATACCAGCTACAACAGATGCTTTCGCTCATAGGGGATGAGAGCAAATGGGAGAAGGGAGGAGTCTTATTGAATGGAAAGCATCCATTGTAATCTCTGATTATTATTGTTCACTTATTTTTTACAAAAAGGGGAAAAAGAGCTCCTGCAGGTTATTTTAGTGAGGCACTCCCTTACTTCCCTCTTTCCCTCCTTCCACCACCAAAAACTATAATAACACAATCTATCAGAACATCTTCCAGATATACAGTGAACTTTTAAAACCGATAAAACAAACAAATCATTTATTATTCATCTCTAAATCTTTTTAGGCTACCTTGTTATTCTCTTCTTTACTAGACAATGTGAATAAGGATAGAAACCGACAGCTAGTGTTAAAAGGCAAACCGTATTGAGTCTGAATACACACACACACACACACACATACGCACGCACCCCGGCCTCCCATTCTTTTGTGTTGTCTGCAGGGGCGATTTGTGATCCTTGTGATAGGTTTTTTTTCATATTCAGAGAATCTCTCGCTCCTTCTTAAAAAGAGTTGTTGCCTGCAGTGGTCTGTTGGCAGTTCATTGTCTTCTCGTAATATTCAAAAGCAAGACAAAAGAAGAGCTGTTAGGCAAAGTATTTTGAAATGAAGTCAGTCCAGAAAAAAAGAAGAATCTCGGGATAAAGACACAAAAACAAAAGAAAATCCAGTTTTCAAAACAACATAGAGAAAAAAATGAAAGCGGTGGGATGGGAGAACATGTCTTCCACTTGTTGCTGCTGACCAACTGGTTGACCTGAAAGCCAATGTGACGAGAAGTTGTTTGTCTTTTGCAGGCCACCATAATAGCTGGGCTACCACTTATACAGTAGTCCTTCCCAGCTTTTTCAACCAATCAGCCTATCTCTCTCCTGTAAAACCCCTCCCTACCTATTACTCCCCCTCCCAAAGTTCCCATTAGCTGTTTTGTACTTATAGCACCTCTTTTCATCCCTCCCCCTGTATATATCCAAACAGACAAACATCAGTATGGAAGCCATCACAGTTCCTCAGACATCCTCTCCCTCCACCATTTGTGGGGAGGGCTGGGTAAGTCTTAGGGTGGGACATAGGGAGGTGGGGATCTGTAGGGGGTCATGTTCTTGGGACGGGAGCCTTTGCCCTCCATGGGAGCGGTGAAGGGAGGTGGTGGCTGGTAGGGAGGCGCATTGGGGTCCTCGTCCCGTAGAGCTGTGTACTCCCCAAGTAGCTCCTGGTTGAGGGGAGTGGTCTCTGGGGTGGCCATGTTGGGGTACTCTGGGGGCGGAAGTGGGGGCTTCTCTTCCTGGAGAATCAAGGGCATACTAGAAGAAGGAGGTGGCTTAGAGTCATCCAGTTCATCGGCGAAGATAATTGGCACACCTTTTTTGATGAAGGTGGCCTGGTCCTCAATGGTCAATTTGCCCTTTCGTTTCTTCCTGTAGCAGATCATGGCAATGATGCCAGCAATCAACAAGATTGCTGCCACCACCACAGCAGGGATGACAGTGTGGAGGTAAACGTCATCTGTGCTCTGCCGGCCAGTTCCAAGTGCTGGTGTGACGGCTGGAGGTTCTGGAAAATCTATCTTTTTTGGTGGGATGAAGGAGTATGTTCTGCAGCTCGCTCTTCCCTTGACCATGACGTCCAGCAGTCTAAACTCTGGCTCCATTAAGTTGTTGAAGTACTCTGTGGGCGTTCCGTCATCCTTGGCAAGCTTTGTGCTCATGGTTGTGATCTGTTCCTTTGGACACGGGTGCTGTGGGAGGCTGGTGTTGGTCCACTCCACCACAATGGACCCTTTGGTAATGTTTCTCAGGCTCACTGTGCTGCTGTTGCGGTCACCCAGTGCATATGCCAGTTTCTTGACGAGAAGGATCTTCTTGTGGATGTTGTTGGTTACTGAGCGTGGCTCGCCGTCAAATCGGGCTGTGAAGATCACCGGGCTCTTGTCATTTACAGGCCAGCGGTTCACCCGGACCTCAAAAGCATCAATGGTATACAGGCCACCTTTATCAGTTGCCTGCATGAAGTATTCGTGCTTTCCGATATGTTGGACATCTGGCAGGCCGTAGAGCAGTTGGCTGGTGGTGTTGAACTGAATCCAGGAGTCATCTCCCACCACCTCATTATGGTTCTGTCTCAACGTCAGACGCAGTTTGTCTGTGGTTCCATCCTCTATATCGAAGAATGTATCGGATGGGATCTTGACCTCGAAATAGGTTCCCACCAATGCATTGACCTGGTCGATGGGGTTACGCAGAACAGGCTTCTCATTGTAAGGCTCTGGGATGACACCAGATGAAGGTGTTGTGCGCCTGGGTGGCTTGGCTGTGGTGGTCTTTGAGTCTCTGGGCACTGGTGTGGTTTTGGGCTTCTTGGGTTTCCTGGTGGGTTTTCTGGTAGGTGTAGGTGGAGTGACAGTGGCATCCACATATGTAGGCCTGGTCATGGTTGCCTGGATGGGGATGGTGCTGGTGGTTTCCATCACCCTGGTTGGTTGTTGTGGTCCCAATGTTGGGGTGTGGGCAATAGGGTCACGGACCCTGATTGTGGGCTTGCCTGGCAGAGGTACAGGGCCTCTAACTGGGGGTGCAGAGCTATCTGTTGGTGCGGCGATGGAAGGAGAGGAGAGGGTTGGGATAATCCTCACCGGAGGCTCCACAATAGTTGTAGGGGGAAGCACAGTCAGAACAGGCGTTGGGGTGTTGTTCAATGAGCGCCTTACCCGCTTGGGGATGTGGGGTTTCTTGTTGGCGATATGCCAGCCCACCACGGGGTAGCCCAGCTTGGCTGACATAGTGCCTTCCTTAGCGGGAGTCTGGACACTGTTAATGTTTGGGACCGTGCTCTGGTCCAGAGAGCAGCCAAGCTTCCATGATAGCAGAGCTCCATTTTCCACCACCTGGAGAATTAAGAAAATATATAAATATATAAAACAGTAATTTGTGTACTCAATCATCCACCCACTTGTTCATTAAGATATTCATTAATTTATTTACTCATCCATACATAAATTCACTCACAAGGAAACATTGAGTCACCCACCAATCTATATACTCACTCACTCAGTCTCTTACTCACTCACTCACTCACTCACCTTTTTGGCATTCCCCGGCCCAGCCATGAATGCCGACATGTCGAACAGCCTGTTGTTGACCACAGGGAGGATCTTCATGTGCTGGAGCCCCACCCCAGAGAAGCTCCTCATGTTATCCAGCAGCTCGACCCTTTGCTCTGAGCTCATCTTGGTCAAATCGGCATCCAGGATGACTGTCAGCACTGTGACTGGTTCTTCGTTGCCGCACATGAACAGCTGGGCATCGCCATCATTGAAGGCTTGGTTGAGTGCCAGTTGTGCAGAATCTGCATCCAAGTGATCGTCAGGGTGCACTTCGATGGAAAAGACCTCTGAGGAAGAGGAGGTCTTAGTGTGGTTTGAGATGGAGACAGAGAGGTAATGGACGCCCTTGTCCTCATCCAAAGGAAGACCCTGCAGAATTCTGCTGTTAGCGTCCCAGTGCAGCCAGCCAGGGAGGGAATCCTTACTCAGCTCTGTGATCTGAGAGAAGAAAGCAAAAGTGAAAGGTATGACAAAAGAGATAGATGTGTCAACATTTTTTCTTGAAAAAGGAATGAGCCATATGTGAGTTATAAACATAAACATTTAAAAGTGGAATATTTAATTTGATTGCATAGGAGATTCATATTTATGATGCATAAGAATAAGAAGAATATTTATCTCAAAACAAATATAAATATCAAACATTACAAAGCATGCGTGGCAAAATTATGTTGCTGATCTGAGACAGACTGAAAAAAGTGAAGTATTGACAGTCATTGACAAGATTGAAGAAACAGAATATCTGATAATTGTTAAGACATTTTAAAATGTGATCCATTCCCAGAAGTTAGGAGGTAACATTGCTTAGATGTCCTATCACATGATGGTCTATTCAGTAGTTTCTTGTGATTAAAGGAAACTCTTACAAGTAATTCTTTAGGTAGAAAGACAAAAAAGATACCTGCATACTGAGATAAAACGCTTTTGTTTTATTTCTACAAGGTTTCAAGCACAAGGTCTTTGTCTGGCAATCGACAATTAAACAAAAGTTTTTAAAAAATAGTGGGTGCTTTTTTATTGTATGGGGCTTGGCATGCACCAATGCAACTTCTTTGTTTGGGATAAATCGTATGAAGAAAGATAATGACTGAACACATTGTCAAAAACAATCTCTGGGGTAAGAAAACACAGCACTTCATTTTTATTTATTCTATTTTATTTTTCTTCTTACACACACAAACACACACACACACACACACACACACACACACACAGTGTTTCAAGCTAAGTAAACATAGTAAATCAGAGATTTGACATACAAGTTGTTTTTCAAACCCTATGCCAGAACACATGGTATGTGCCTCAGTCCACTGAGACAGCAGGAACTCTCCCTGTGACACACACACACACACACACACAGATCTGAATTGTCATTTAAACCCCACTAAAATTAAAATAACTTAGCCAATTATACGGCTGGGGACACCCCCATGGCAGGAGGCTGATGGAG
The DNA here is from genome assembly GCA_900660455.1 of Gephyroberyx darwinii. Lineage (NCBI taxonomy): Eukaryota > Metazoa > Chordata > Actinopteri > Trachichthyiformes > Trachichthyidae > Gephyroberyx > Gephyroberyx darwinii. Next base: position 19,724 of record CABFOQ010037831.1, read on the forward strand.
AGAAATGGATCACAGGGGAGTGACAATGCATCCACACACATAAATCCAAAAACAAGAACAAATGCACCCTGCGCTCCCCAGCCCCTACAAGTTAATTCTGCGGCTAATAAATCCTGGTTGATAAATTATGTAGAGGCAATGCTCCCAAGGCACATCATTAATGC
>CABFOQ010037834.1:4307-15091 GCA_900660455.1 Gephyroberyx darwinii
CACTCACACACGCACACACACACACACACACACACACACACACACACACACACACACACACACACACACACACACGCTTGCTTATGATAGTTCATTGTATCTGACTTCCACTTATGAATGTCAGCGATGACTTATATTGCAAGCAGATGCTGCACGCACGCGCACACACGCACACACACACACACACACACACACACACACACACACACACACACACCAGACTCAGCAAGGGGGCATAGTTTCATAACGTTCAGGTTACAGTCATGTCATGTTGGAAGCACACACACACAACACACATGCATACACACACACACACACAACACACATGCACACAAATACACAAACGGATCACAGGATAGTTTAAGTGCAGTTTTAGTGGTTAACATTTGACAATGGACAGTTTGTTGTCGAGTTGTACCGGAAGCAGAAATGTCTGAAAGTGTTACCGGGGTCAAAAGTACATTTTTGAAAACTTTCTGAGCTCCTCAAGGCCCTTGAGGATCCATGAGGCCTCCACAATGCTGCTATGTTCCATTAAAACTGCAGTGACAGTCGAAGCCAATTCTTTATTGAATGACATATAGAACAAAGTAGTAGAAAGTAGTATTTGTAACACAAAGCCCTCTCAAAAAGCCCTTCGACACATCTTCTGGTCAAGAAAAGAGAACAAAACTTGAATTTTCCAGACATTTCCTCTCAGGGTGGAGCAACAGCGCCACATTAGTGCAGCAACCACGCAGTAAAAACTGGGCCTTCTGTGGCTGCACGGCTACATCTGCACTAGGTACTTCAGAAACAGTGCTTTCCTATAGATGATATACTGTTTAACCTCTGTAGAGGCATCTCACATCTGTCCTGCATGAGTGCAAATGTTTTCTAAGCACAAAATAAACGAGGCAAGCATCTAAAAAGTTGGACTTCAGTGATAAATACACAATTTTCTACGTGTGTAGCGGTTAGGACCACTGTCTCTTGAGTCCATGCACCTTCCTGTCCTGGCCCTAGCTCTCTATCTCCTTCTCTTTCCATCCTCATCTCCTATTTTCATACTTTCCACCCTCCATTGCCTCTCCTCATCCCTCGTTCCTCTCCCCTTTGTGCATTCACTCCTCCCATCTCCCATGCTTTGTTTCACTTCGCACCCCTGGCCCGGTCTCTACCTCTCTTCCTCCCCCGTCTTCTGTCCTCTTTTATCACTCTTCTCCATATGCTTCTCCTCTTTTCTTTCTACACGTTCCTCTCCTCTTCCCTTCCTGTCTCGTCTGTTTCGTCTTCAATCTCCTTCTCCTTCTCCGCTCTCCTCTTCCTCTTTTCTCTCCCCATTCCTTATCTCTCCCTTCCACTCTCCTGCCTTTTCCTCTCTCTCTCTCTCCCTGACCCTCTCGGCTAGGTGAAGTGGGGGCATTCAGGCTTCAGGTTGCCATGTCAAGAGGTCTCCATTCTTCCCCTCACTCTGACAAAGGGGAGCAGGGGCCCATTGTTGGGGCCTGTTCAACCGTGGCACCATAGAGCTGTGTAAACAATGAGCCAGGCACTTTAATCTGGCCCGGAGCCACTGATAGAGAGAGGTTGGCCTGGTTGCACTATGGGTGCCATGTAGCTGCTGCCCCCCCTGCTCTAAAACTAATAAGTGTTGGCTGAAAATATGTAACATGTAACAGGACATGGAGCAGGATTGTGGAGCTAGCATGGGAAAGCTGCAATGGCTAAACCCTGTAACACATGCCCGTGATCTGGTGTGACATTTTAGCTGATCTTTTTACTGACTCGGGGCCGGTGTTTTGTCTACTGAGCCACTTTGAGGGAAATAATACCCAATAAAGAATCAAACTTGCTGTCACTAATAGACTGTAGTCATTAGAGCTGCACTACAAACACTGGCAAGCTTCAATCTTGAATTCAGACATCTTGAGCTCGTTTCAAGATATATTTTTCTTGTCTTTCTGCACAGATCGTTTTGCTGCTTTCAAGACATTTCGCAATTTGACTTAACGTGGAAACAAGAACTACTCAAACAAGACCGCTGCTAAGTTTAAAACGTCTACTATAGGTTTTCACCTTTTTCCCAGTATAGCTGTATAGTTTCCAATACAGCACTGGTTCTCGAAATATGAGTCAAAGCATAGTGGACACATGAGTCTGTTTCACTAGGTCAGAGGGTGAGTTTACTTCATTTCACTTCTTCTTTGAATTGCTGGAGAGCGGCTGCCCTACAGCGGTTGTGATGTGTCGGGTAGAGAGGTATGTGTCGATCGAGTGTGTATATGTGGTTTTACTTTACTTCACCCCTATACATTTAGTCTGTTTTGTCAGAGAGACGAGGAGAAAGCTAACAGACAAACAGAGATACCATCAGTGCTGACAGCTGAGATCTGTAGCTATTGTTCTCTGCTGAAACAAGGCAACACACCCAATCTGATAAAAACACACAGAAAATGTCATTCCGGTTACAAACTCGACCACAAAAGACTGCAGAAGGAGTTCATTTACTACATTACAACCAATACAGTGTAGGTGGTCAGCTAACGTGAGCTCGCTGAGACGATGAACAACTAAAACATGAGACTTAGGGCAGTATGGAAGGAAGAGAGGGGCCCGACTGATATCGAGAGAGAGCTGGCTGACCAGAGGGAGACCGAAAGGAATGGAGAGACACGCAGAGAGACAGATGGACAAAGAAAAAGAGAGAGAGAGAGTTTTCCTGTCTGCCCATGTTTAGAAACAACAACTCAGTGTGATTTATGTGAGTTTACTTCAGGGGATTAAGGTGGGACAAATGGAGCTGTTCACCACAATGCAGGGCCGCAGAAGGGTGGGTGGACTTGGAAACTTCAAAGGAAAACACAAAAACACACACTCTTTTGCTCTCTCTCTCTCTCTCTCTCTCTCTCTCTCTCACACACACACACACACACACACACACACACACACTTAGAAGGTAAACCATCAATCCTGTCCTGTCCTGTCCCCACAGCCTCCAGTGTGCTGACTCCTTGTGGGAGAAAGGAAAGGTTAAAACACTCAGCAAGCAGCCAGCATAATCAACACAAGTGGTGTGTGTGTGTGTGTGTGTGTGTGCGTGTGTGTGCCAGTGTGGGAAATGAGCAAGTCTATGTGAGAATGAGTGTGTGTTTGACAGAGCTGAATGAAAGGAATAGCGATATTGTTGAAAATAGAGATGGACAGTGGAAAGTGGAAAGTTTAGTAAAGTGCTGAAGTGCTTTTATTCATTCATTTTTATAATTGTATTTCCTTTTTTGAGTAGTCCCGTTCCATGCCCTATATTTCTATTTATATCCATTTAATGTGTAATTGTCTCCACCAAAAGGGGGGAGGGTCAATACACCAGTAGGTATAGCGGAGAGGACCAGCTGGCAGAGGTGAAGCAAGAACCAACCCTACAAGCGTTTCCCATGAAGACCATTTTAGAAGCAGCAGCCCACCTTAACAATAACCTGCTTCATACTAAAAGTAAACCTGCTGCCTGCCTGCGCTCATGGAATTACAAACAAAAACAAAATTCAGACATCTCTGATTAAAAATGATTGATGCCCCAGCGAGAGGCAGAGAGAAGGAACAGAAAATTATGTTTTAACAGTTCGCCTTTTCCTGAAATTAGGCCCTACGTGTGGTGTAGCCTTTGGCAACGGACTCTAACTTTGAGGCTTAAATACTGTATGTCAGGTGATTCGTGACATCTCTCTCTCTCTCTCTCTCTCTCTCTCTCTCTCTAACAAACTAATAGAGAGACAGAAGGGTGATAATTGCTGTCCATCAATAAACTTGAGAGAGTGACAGAGAGAGAGAGAGAGAGAAAGATAATTAGAGGGAGAGAAAGCGAACTTCCATTATCACACAACCCTCAGTGACTCACTACACAACAAACCATGTCTAGTGCGAGTTGCCACATCGCTACTCAACGGCGATCAACACAACGAAACACACTGGCTCTTTGTTTTGGCGGAGCGGACGAACACGAGCAACAACAGCAGCATTCTTCTGTCCTGTACTGAGTTTGGTTCTGCCACACTGATTTCACAGATTTCTTTTCACCGCGCGGCTTTGTTGAACATTTTAAATCATAGTCAGTCGCTGCGGTTGCTGACGGCGAATCAAAACTACGCTTTAAGAAGGCAAAGTATACACCCAGTATTAAGGTTTCTATGGGATTAAACCCTCAGTGCGTTGCTTTTTGGGTGTGTTGATAGGCAACTTGGTCAACGATGATGAGAAAAGGCTTTTTTCACTGCACCATACTTCTATACAGCCCTAAATGTAAGTGTGTCACCCCCTCTATTCATTTCACATTGCATTGCTTTGTTGAACAGTGCATACCTATTCATTCTCATTCAGGGGTTCTTCAGTTTTCCAGCCCACGACCCAACATGTGTCAATTAGGTGTTTCTCTGGGAGCCAGGGTCATTATAACATACTCATGTACTCATGCGGGCAACCACCAGAAACAGGCCTGCAGCCCATGTTGAGATTAAGGAACACTGTTCTGGAGTGACATCTGTGACTGTTGACATACATTTCCATAGATTATTTATTTAGGCCAATTTCATACATTTTAAATCTGTGAAATGGGCCAAGAATATGTACGGCAATGCACACTGTTTTAACTGTACGTCTTTCCTGCTGCCCGCGACTCTGTAGCGGCAGTGAGGGAGGGCAGATGGTAGAGATAAGACCAAGGACTGACCTGAAAGCTTTCATTCACAACAAACTCCCTACATTGAGCTGCATTCATACAGCAGAATAGGACTAGTGAAATAGAAGGTCACTGGTTAGCTCACCTCAGTGTGACTATTATAAAGGGTTTATTAACTTTATGAAGAGTTTACTGAGCTTTTCTGTAATGCAACAGACTTTTTACTGTCCTTGAAAAGATAAAAGATAAGTCCTGTTTGTTCAAATGGTTGTTTGGCCTGTATGTGGTGTCTAAGAGTCAGATGGCGTAGGACTTCATAGTTTGGTTCAGTAGTTATCTGCACAAATATCAGCAAAATTGTGCATTGCTTACAAGAGGTAACGTTGCGTTATTCCCATCGGCTCCAATACCAGTTACAAAATCACAAAGCATTCACACAGACTGCCACTGCTACAGCCTGATGCCTACGCAGCAGTTGAACATCTATAACACAGACTGACACTGAGATGCCTTTCCTACACCAAAGATCAGTTGTTGTTCTCAATCTGTGTCAGGACAGAGTTACATGGAATACAAAAATCCACAGAGAAATGTCTGTGAAGGTCACATAAAGTGATGGGTAGTTTCAACCAAGCAATCTAATTGGTCAAAGACACATTCTAACAGGTAGATGTTATATTGATTTATTAAAACTTAAATATTGGCAGGTATCTAATGCACAGATGTATATTTTACTAGTTAGCCACAGTTCAGGCCTCCTGTAGTTGAGCCAATCTAGCCTAGTAGTGCTGCTGTTATCAACATCATCATTCAAAATATTGTATTGTACTGCACAACAAACCTGGGTTTCAATGGAGAGTGCCCCCCCCCCCTGTTAAAACCCTGCCAAGAGCCAAATTCTGGGTGAAACACTGAATTCTTGGCGTTTTTTGTAATTACTGGCATGTTTTTTGATGTTCTATAAGTTGAAATCTTCAGCCACACTTGTGCTCACTCAGAGGTACACCAGATGAGAAGCGTCCTTAAAAAGGCATCCAGCCTCCCCAATCAGTCGCTCAAATTATTACAACATATGGTAAGCCTTAAGTAGCGTTCCCTTTCCATACACATCAATATTTACATTACAACTTGTAACCAGGGCCCAAGCAGCACTTCTCATAACATTACAGCATGTTGGATAAACAAACGCTATAGGCTGCACTGAAGCCATTCTGCCCCATATAGCCTTTTGTAGCTGTTTATGTGCACCTTCCCTGCTAGTCAGCTAGCCTGAACAGCCAATAATCACCACCGCCAACCGCTGAATGAAGCCTTGTATTGAAGAATGTGACAATCAGGTGTCTGGTACTTTCTTAAGCCTCTAGTGAATTAGTTGCTACTTCCTGGAAGTGAATTTACTAGCAATAATAGCGACAAACAAACTTGCCCACACACACTATCAGACTATTTGAATTATCGTCAAAACTACATCAAACGGAAGAATTTGACGTTTCTCGGATCAGCCAACGTCCTTCTGGAAAATCGCTGTTTTTTTCTCAATGGGTTGCTAACAGTTGGGTAAAACCTCAATGTCTTCAATCATTGAGCAGAAGCTGCCATCCCCAAAAGTGACACTCATGTCAAAGTCAAATAGCAGAAAATTACTGGTTTATCCACTGGCATAAAAATCAAACAGGCGTCTTTGTATGCCAGCTTCATATTAACACACATATCAAGTGTCTGGCGACTCAGATGTTGGTTAAAAAGCAATATTCCTTATCCTTGGTTAAATCATGCTGTTGTGCAGTCAATGGACAGTCAATTCCTTTCTGCATTAAATTTAAAACCTCCATCGCAATTTGTGTGAATAGAACGGGACGCTGTCGGAAATAAGCTAGCCCAAAAGACATCATGATTATATACTGTCAAGCTAGTTGATGATAAATACATGTGGCAGCACGGTTTCCTTTGTCGTTGTAATAGAAAGTCTACGCAGTGCTTTGCATGCAATTTCTTTGATAATCTAAACCTCTAAAATACATTGTAATCTTCACAGTATGATATTTAACTGATTGTACAGATTTATTTCTGATTTGTTTCATTCATTTCAAGAAAAGAGGGCAGTTCAATCTCTTATGTAGACTTAGATTAGAAGAAGGCTACAGAGGTAGAGAAGAGGGGGGTCACAGGGGAGAAGCTGGGGTGTGTATGGTCCTGAAGGCGTCTTTCTATGCCATTACTGGAGCAGAGCAGTTAGTATTGGATGTAAAGTAACTTGGTTTTCCTTTTCAAGTGAAACTTTCATACTTTGTGTTATCTAGAAAACCTTCAGGACCAAAGAGTCTCCATTTGCTGTTCCAGGATATTCATTGTTCCTGGCATCAAGGATCTTTACCATTGGACCGGGATCAAAATCAGAGTTGGGCCATGGAAAGATAGAAATTCAATTCCAGATCACTGACCTCAGCAAATGAAGGTTTTTATCTGGACTGAATTTTGTACGGTGCTACTGGAAATTGTATGCTGCCATTTTGTTCCCAAGTCCCTTCAATGTTAAAGGCAGTCTATGTCAGATGTTCACTTTACTCGGCTACAATCTTCTCAGTAGGTCAAAAGATGTGGTGGAGGGATGGACTTCTAATCTATTCATTCCCCATTTGGTTTGTTGATGTCCCCTTTATTCAGATCAATGTATTTTTTATGGGCTGTAAAAAGCTTCTCCCCTATAGCTGGAGCTCCTCTCACCTCTCATAGCCATACAGGCTCACCTAGCTCTGCCCCCACCCCAATGATAAATGTTTAGTGCAAAACATGGTGGAGGAGCTGCCAGTCGTAAGACCTAAAAACGCTGGTATCCCTCCCAAATCGCCTTTAGTGCATGGTCAAAAACAGGGATAAACATTGTTATTGCTTTTGAAAAGAAGAACTTTTCAAGACAAACCAAAGGAATTAAAAGCACAACTGTTGTTTGACAGACAAGCACAAGTTATGTTATCTAATGTTTATCTGGACTATCGCTATCAGGTAAAGTAGTCTAGCCCTACTAACTAGATCTAATCTCTGATTTCCATTGGCTGTATGGAGCTGAGCAGGGCTGAGACTGATAAAGGCAAAGCCCAGTTGGTTTGTAATGTGTTTCCATTATATACAGAGCTAACTGGGCTAACATTGTGTTTGTTCCTATGCTGCGCTGCTGGTTGTCTGGCATGCTAACCGTGGCCTAAGGACTTAGATCGGTGTAGTTTCTGTAATTTAGTCGTTGGCGGCCCCAAGTGGCAGCAAGAGGTAAATGTTTGTATTTTTGAAGATTTCAACACCCTTAGCTTTCTGTAGCGATAGCCGAGGCGCTAGCTCGCTCACTGCTGTTTCAGAACTGTGTGCTTTCAGCTCATAAGTTTTGATTCGTCACTTCCTGTGCTCGAAGAAAACTTTCCCGCCAGTGTACCTACCGACTCCAAAACTTAATTGGGTGTGAATGGAGCGAATCTACAGCAGCTCAATGAAGGGGGAGGGGCCTTTTCTGTTGCAGCCCCACTTCATGAACTAGACTGATAAGGCCCTTGTGTTTTTACATAACAAAGTTACATAATGCAGCTTTAAGATAGGCTTAATATAATACTGTAGGAGAGAAATAGCCAAAACAAACTATATTTGGTTGGAGGAAATATATACCAATTAATTTAATTCATCCCACCTCACTAATCTTTTCGGTATCGCTCTACTGTATACTATCTAATAAGGAAATGGCATAAAAATACAGTTATGAAAGAAAAACACTACCCTATAACCTTTCGTCCACTTATGTGGATATAAGAACATAAAAAAACACGTAGATTGACATAGATCCAATTCTAAGTCCAGTTAAAGGGTGAAACCACAGACTGAGCCAAGCTAAACCTTCACATGTTGTTTTAGTGTTTCTACTGCTCAGTCATTAATGACCTACTGTATGGGCCTTGTTTCTGAAGCTGATGTCATAATTTCCTCTGAAACTATGATGAGGTCAGTGAAAATTTCAAATCTAATTTTTAAGCCCTCCGTGTGACAATGTGCTCTTCTTGTAGATGAAAGGGATTTATAGTATAGTATAGTACACTTAATTTGCCCTTCATTCTGTCCAAGGTATTCACATTAAGGTTAAAACTTGAGGTAAAATTCATGAGGTGATACTGAAAGTGCAAAATATTGGAACACCCTCTTAATATTAATAAGCTGCACTCTGACTTGTCTCAGGGCATAGCGGCTCTCAAACTTCCTGTTTATAGAAATCATCAGATATGCTGAAGGCTGGGACAGACTGAAACAGACTGAAACATTGACTATACGCTGCACCACTGATCAGTGCAAAAGAGAATATCAATAGAAACATGGTTCGATTGGAAAATGTAGTAATTCTAAAAAGCATTTAGACAGACTGGAGGCATCGCTAGCTAGTTAGCTGTACCCTGCTAGAACACGGATGTGCGGCGCGGTGTCTCCAGCCTGGCGTCCACCACAGAGTCAAACACGGCTAGCCGCGGTTTCTACTTATATTTGTCACTCAGTGTTTCCCAGAGTAACATTGCTGTGATTCTTTTTGCATCCCACATTCAACAGTGATGGCTAGACAGGTTTGATATGGTTTCAAGTAACCAAATGCCTTTCATCCCATGTTATTTTGACTTCACCACAGCCCTGTACTTTGCCATGTAGCGGAAAACCAGCTGATATAGTCAGTTGGCAATTTGTTCAAATTAAAAAATGGGGATGGTAGGCAAGTAAACTCATCATAAAATGCATCATTAACAAGAGAGATAATAATTGAATAGTTTGTCCTAACATTGGGGTCGCCTTTCCATTTCACCTTCATTCAAATCCCCTCTGGATATGGCTATGAACGAGATATCAGTGATAGGAGAAAAATGTGATAGGAGGCAGCTGTGATATGGCTGTGTGAATCTGAAAGACCAGGAGGACTGAATCACAGCAAAATTAACTAAAGCAAAACTAAAACATCGAGCCTAAAGCACAAAAACAGTTCAGTTACACAAAATAGGCCTTTCTTAGGCATGTCAAAGAATGCTAACATCTCATCCAGCAGCAAACCGTCCTCTTTCTGCTGCTCTCAAGCGTAGTGACAGACAGAGTTCAGAAATCGGCTGCGTTCTATAGGTTTTTTTTTTTTTACTGCAAAATTGATAGCAATCACCATTTCACAGAGAGGGAAAGAGGAGGGGTGGAGGAGAGATGGAGGGAGGAATTGAGACAGACAAGCAGAGACAGAGACAGAAAGACAAAAGACGCAGACAGAAAGCAAGAATTTGAGACGCAGACAAAAACAGAGGAGAAAAAAAAGAGCAGATTGAGCAGTGATGTCAATTGCTGAATTAAATGCGGTGAGAAAAACAAAAACAAAGGGAAAAGGCATGCAAAACAACAAAGGAATGTTAAGTCGTCAGATGCCAGACTGTGATAGCGGAGGATAAGAGCATCCAGTAAAGCCGTCAAAAAAGGTCTGTTTAGCACTAAAACTATTGGGACTTTGTAGACTGGTAGACTATATCTTGACATGGTGCCCATGTAAAGTCTGCTAGCACACTGGAGCCCTGGCTGCTTAAAGCGGTGTCTCACTTTGCCTCAACATCCATTTCTATTTGCGCTGATATCTTTGTTTGCGGGAAAACTCTTGACATTAGCTGCATCTAAAGAGTTTATTTACCGATGGTGTTACAGCTCTTTTCTCAATCTCGTTATTTGAAGTTAAAAACAGGAAATCTGCCTCTTGGAAATGACAATCCACAACTGAGGAAAAACCACAGAGCAATCGGCCACTCCTTTAGTCCCTTTAGAGGTTACATGTCCAATTTGCAGTCTGTCGGTAAGGAAACGGAAGCAAGCATATGACATGACTACAGATATCAGAAAACTATTTAAAAAACACAAATGCTAAATGTATCTGCCCCCACACATTTTAAAGACTGATGTTCTCTGAAAACCCTCTATTTGAAATGTATTTTTATGGTACTTACGGATAGATAGATAGATAGATAGATAGATAGATAGATAGATAGATAGATAGATGAAATTGCAGTTTGCAGCAGTACAAGATAAGAGAGAGGCACATGCTTCACTAGATAGTATTCAGAGGGCAGTGACATGATAGATGGCGGAGAGG
>CABFOQ010037837.1:7125-19428 GCA_900660455.1 Gephyroberyx darwinii
CCCCCCCAGAATATTTAGAAGTTGTACCATATGTCAAGTATTTCTGTTTTTTTGTGCCCCATCACATCCTGCACATTTCAGACTTTCCTGGAATTCTAGAAAGTGAAACCCAGGCTGTCCTGGTGTTGACACTTTCCTTCAAGTTCCCTGCTAAACCTATATAAGCATACACATCACACACCACGAGCATATGCACACACTCACATATATTTACTGTATGGACACACACACATACACACACACAAACACACACACGCGGCTGTCAGAGCACAGTGTAAAATCAGAGGCGCTGTTAATGGAGGCGGACAGCTTGGCGGCTGCTTCATCAAAGTGGAGAGGAAATGCAGATCTATGTCCTGCAGGAGGCTGGGAATTGGATCAGCTTCCTTGTGTATGCTGAATTTGAAACACATACCAGCAGGGATTAGACAGCCTTTATCGTTGAACAATGACTCTGTAATGGCTATCTACAGAAAAATATTTACTCACGGGCTAGCATGTGTTGTTATGCCTATCAGGAGCCCACAGTTGTTCCTTATCCAGGTATCTTTATTTAGCTGTCAACAATGTGGCAGCCTGGAAGATGTTTTCCATGTTTGACTGATAAAAGCATCGGTGACATATCTTTCTGACAGTGTTAAATATTGTGTTTAAAATAACAGTAATAATAAAAACTACTAAATACTGCTGTTACTACTACCTCTAGTACTACTACCTACCACTACTACTACTACTACTGCTACGAAGAACAAGTAGACATTAATTTCAATGTGTTTATTCTAAAGACAGTCCCAATGTCCTGCAGTGTTTATGTGATCGGCATACAGGGGAGGAGAGAGAGAGATAGACCACATAGCAAGCCCTTGGGTTCTGATCCATGCAGTGTGTTGGTGCACACATTAACACCCGGAGCCACCAGGACATGCTCATCGCGTAATTATTTGAGGCTTCGCACATCATCGTTTCTTTGTATTTATATCAGTTAATGTAATTCAAACATGTAATTATCTGGGAGATGAACAGCCTTGTTTTACTATGTCTACCTATTTAGTGAGTGAGAGGAAAACAAGTCAGTGCTTCCTGTCATTATAGGTGTCAAAACAAGGTATTACTTAGAGTAAATGCTGTAGCTTCGGCAATTTCCTCACAGCATAGCAACAATCTACCAGATGTTTTGTCATTTGGTAGGCAGTGCAGTTCATCTCCACCATTCAGCAAGGACGGATTTTACTAAACCATCAAATGAATCATTTAGAGTTGTTATTTGAGGAGAGCCTGTGTCAGCCCTGCGAACATGCCACAACTTTCCATTACCGTATTTTTATTTTCAGGGAGAAGGTCAAAAATGTCTTATATTCATCCAGAGCATATTATTATAAAGAAATTAATGTTATCAAAACTTACCTCAAATACTAGTATGACTCCCACAACCATTCTCCTTCTCCTTTGTGCTTCTCCCTCCCGAGACCTAGAAAGAACGGGTGTCAACTGATTTGCCATATTGATGGAGCCGAGGGTCTACGGAGACCTCTAATTTTCTGAGTGAACGGTCCCAGTCAGAGCTAATGATATGTTAATGCTGAATGACAGACATTAGGGAGGCCAAATGACGGCAGTCCCAATTACCTGAGGGACGTGCCTTGTGTGGTTTTGTCACGCAAACAAACTCTGTAAATACAAATAGCATGTGGAACGCCGCGCTGAGAGGACTCAGGGGTGGCTGACAAAATGTCACCGATCTGAGGAAAGAAGTGAGGAACTGAAGACCATGTAACTTCTCCTCTAACAATGATTACTCCGCCATACTTTATTTGTTTTTAACTCTCACAAAACGACAAAACAAACCAAAATAAACTGCGCCTCACAGTAAACCTAAAGACAATTCCCATCTTCCATTTGTAATCAGCGCTGTCATGATGGTGAAATTCTCATCTTTCCAGAAATGTGACAAATGCTTGCATGGATCATTGAAAACAATGTTCAAAACTTTTGATTGTTTCCCTTGTTTGTCCTTTGGTAACTTTTTTTGACACCGACATAAACTTGAGTCTGGCAGGGATGCAGGGATATCATCCACTGTGTGTTTACTTTAGCAACAGTAGCTGTGTGGGGTGGAAGCGGGAGGAGGAGGAGGAGGAGGAGGAGGTGAGTTGCGACTGGCACAAGATTGAAATACGCCACAGCTGATTTTGAATTCCCAAGTTTCCCACTTGTACATACCCCCTTGTGTGGGTTTACCTGAGAATGTATCTGTTAGTATGTATGTGTTAGTGTTTGGCTAGGCTTAGCCGCAGATTGCTTTTCCCTGGCCCTTTCTAGTGTCTGCAGCATATGGCCATTGTGTTGGAGGGTAAAAGGAAATGACAGGCCATTTGAAGATGCTCTAGTCCCTGCATCATGAATAATGCAGAGGGTGCAGTGAGCAGGTTCTCGGTGCAAGCTTCAAAGTTTATCGGCCTCCCCTGTCTCCCTGGGAGAGAGACTACAGTGCTGCGGGGAGATTAGACCGACACTGAGCAGGGACCTGGTCAAACTCAATTAAATACAACCGGGATAATTCCGTCCTCTCATTGTTCCATTCGTTAGAAAAATAAACCCTGCGTGGTCACGCCTTGAAATCACAACAGAAAAAGGACAACAGCCTGTGAATGATTAAGCGGGGGCTTGACTGCGTCTTCAGGTTGACGTAGGTTTTTAATGTAAGAATATGTAAATTAGTGGATGGCAGAATCCATGATCGATGAACGCCGTCATTAATTTTGTCAGACAAACGTCCTGAGATCAGCAGAGTGAGAAATGCCAGAAAGAAATACACAGCAGTCTTCTACAGTGATGGATTCAGACATGAGATATGTACTTTATTGGACTCTGGTTCTCAATAGATTTGGATCAAGCAGCTAAGACATTTACTTATATCTGAATACAATGGTGCATAGAAGGGGTATTAAACCTCTGTTGATGAGTTTTAGTCCCATCGATAGATGATGCTATTAATGATTTTCATCTCAGTGTATCAACAATATATGAAGAAAAAAACTAAATCTTACAATTTCCAATTGCCAGTTTCAATGTGCATATTTTTCTCTCCGTAGTCTTTTGAGATCTAATTAGTCCCAAAGCTCCTCCCAATAGCACTGCAGGCCTGCAGAAACACTCCCACTGACTGGATACTGTTGTTGCATGTAACTATTTTCCTTGTCTACACGATAAACAAACACTTATGCCACCCACATATTCAGCGCTATATCAAGCCAGGCTTGGCTAATGATGATAAACCTACGTAAAAGTACAAACCGCTGCTAATTAGGCCTATGCCGATTATGGCTCATTAATGCTGATGTTGCTCTGACATGTTTTTGCCAATCATCACTAGAGAGGGCCTCTGTGCATCATCTTCTAATTACTTTAATTCATCATTATACTGATGCTCTTAACATGGATTGTGTTGGTCTTGCGGTCACGCATTTAAAGGTGAATTCTGCCAAAATTGAGCTGAATTGAATGAGAATTTAGGTTGCAGAGGCAGGACTGTCCCCTCTTTCTTATTGTATTTTAGATGAGAACATGCCTTCATACATTTCTCTTTCAACCATGTAAGGCAATGGAGTATGATGCATTGGGGTTGTATTGTTCTCTAACTTGAGAATTCAGAGCTCAAAATTCACGAAACAAGTGAAAATTTAAAATTTAAAAGAGAGTAAATGTACTTTTGTAGAATGACAACCTAAAAGTTGAATTCCTTTGACCAAGATTAACAATTTAAAAGATAAAATATATAATAATATATAATAATATATATAATAAAAGATAAAAATATATATTAAAAAAATAAATTTGAGAAAAACATCTGTGAATGTATAGAGTGAGTTATATTTTTCCTCCTCAATTATCTTGTTTTCGACCTTTTTGAGATGAGCAGAATGACAGTCACTGATAACTGGAAGGGTTGCTGTCCTTGATAATCAAATTTCATATTTTCCCCCTTTTTCAGTGGCCTTTTCACAATTCTGAAGATTTCAAATATTGAAAGGTTTATTTGTCACATACACATTTATAACAGTGAAATGCGTGGCGCCATGCATAAACACTGTGCTAGATACTGAAATATAGAAAAACAAGGAGATACTACAATATAAGAAAAAAGACACTATATACGTGCAAATATGCAATGTGCGATGAGCAATGACAGCAATCTTAGTTGGGTGGTTGTGTGTTTGTTTAATGTCCTAATGGCCTGAGGATAACAGCTCCTCCTGGATCTGAGGGGAGATCTTGAATTTCCTCAGCTGTCTTAGATGTTAAAGGCATCGCCTCGCCTTCTTGACCAGGGCGTCTGTGTGGCGTGTCCATGTCAGGGCCTCAGAGATTCTGACCATTTTACAAGGATATTTAGGTTTCAATGACAGATCAATTATGAATGAATTTGAAGTTGTGGTTCTAAATTTTCAATTTATTCCCCATTACCCCGTCCCTGCCACTTTGACCTACTTTTACGCTCCTTGTGTTCCCAAAGGCACTCAAGCAGCAAGCTGTTGCACTCTTACACACACCTCACATGAGAATTATTTATATTGCCCAGGTCTGGGACCAGCCTAATTTGGGTGGAACTATAGAGTACACAAACCTCAGGTCTGACATTTCTCCCGCTGAAGGCACCAGAACTGTGAACACTGCTGAGAGAGATAGAGAATAAAACATGGTGCTGCAACGCCCTTTGATCTTCTTTTCCTTCCTTTTCTCTTTTTCAAAGGACCAGTGAGGAGAGGGGAATCATCAAGCTGATGCTGAAGTCGGGGGCCCCATTTCTCTGCCACCAACAAGCACCCCAGGATGGATGGGCAGCAGTTGTTTTTTTTCTCTGAGATAGGAAAAAAAATAGGAGAAAGACTTACTTTGGAATTTTGTTTCATGCTGGGTAATCGCAGAAATAAATATATTCACCCACATGCATAAATATGTGAGGACTTAGTCCCCAGATGGCTTAGAGTTAAGCTTATATTTCAACTCATTTCCCAGCCTCTGTGCTGTATTGGGGTGCAGCATACCCTTGAGGTAAATGACTTAAACACTGGAGGTAAACCCAAAGCAGCTCTGAGATCTAGTGTGGAGCAAAACCATCCTAATCTGCCGTGTTCATGATGTCATCTTATGTGGTCGACCAATAGGTGTGTCTTCCTACACGAGAAGGAAAGGTCTACATGTTTGTTTGGTGTTTACACAAAAAAAAAAAGAAAAAATACAAATACAAATACAAATAACACATTTTCTCGTCATCTTAACTCGCTCATAAAGCTTAACTGTCAAACCAAGCCATTAAAAAACATTTTGATTACAGAAATTAAATACCGAAGATAATGTGAAAGTATTAATATTGCTATTATTCATTGAGCGGTATAAATGGAAGAGAATAATTGTGTGATAAATGACTGCAGACACCTGTATTGCACATGGTGCCAAAAGGCTATTGCAGAAAATGATTTCTCTAACAGGCAGCCAAGAGGTCAAACTCTATTAGCGATGTTCCAGCAGACAATCTAAGGAAAAGCGTGTTCCTCATCTCTCCATGAGTCTCTGAAAGTAGGCCCCTCTTTGTCAGGGCAATTTGTTGATGATGCATGGTTATGATAAGAATTGAGTGAAGTGTCTGTAGCGCTCAAGGCCTCCCTAGCCTAGGCTTCTGGGCCAAAACGAGTAATCAACCAAGGTCTAGATTGAGCCCCTGATAGCAGAGGGTCCCTGATTGCTCCTAAGTACCCCCAGGCTCCACGCATTTAAGACACTTTCTGCTGATTTTGACTGACAGCTAGTCTGGTCACAGCAGTTATCAGTGCTGGGTTTTACATCAGATGTCTCTGTTTGAACCAAAGTCCATCTCCTTTATTGCAGAAAAAATAAGTGAATCTCTATAAAATCTTTCTATAATATCTCAAAAATCTCTGTTGGGTTTCTTAGTGGTCTTGTTTCAAACATGTTGATATGGAAAATGACATACAATAGTGGAGCATATTGCGTATATGCCATATATGCCACGAATGCCTTTGGGGCAAACAGAAGTGAATTTCATTTTACTTCCACTACAAAATGTAAAAACCTAAAAATCTGTTGAAATCCAGGTAGAAAGCATTTTGCCTTACGTCCATTTTCACTTTTGACTGTTTTTCTCACGTCTCTCTGAACATTTGATTCTCCCAGCTAATACATTTTTTTGTACTAGTTGCAGCTGAATGCAACTGCCCTCCCACTCCTGTATAGTAGCTTTTCATAAGCTGATTTCCAGACACACCTCACTATATGGCACATCTAGTTGACAGAGGTGATTTATCTGGTTGTGAATAGGCTATGCAAGAAGCCATAACGTATAGTAAAATGTGAAAACTTGAGCATGAACACTGTTCCCTCAGTTCCTGTAGGCTTGCGTGAACTGCAGTATAATGAGCACACGGTTATCTTGGTTACTCCTGACTCATTGTTAATATTCTCTGATGTTTTCCTTTTGCCATCTTCAAAGCTTTGGAAACTATGTCAATACCTGTAAGGAGACAACGTATTTACCGGCCCAAGTGAAGATGCATAACAAGCTCATTGCAATCCATTGCATCACTGTGAATTACAGTACTGTCAATTGTATTCATGAACCTCAGAGAGCTGTCGAGATACAGCAACAGCCGGAGACCCTGGTCTGTCACGTTGCATCACACATCTTCATTCATAGTGCGGTTCAGCTATTGGGTGAGATTTACAATGTGCACAATAGTGATTCCGGAGGGTCAAAAAATGGCAAAGTGGAAGAGCCAATGTGATTTAATTATCAACTACGTGTGCTTTCCTATGAAGTTGAATTTTCATCTGATTTTCACTGGTACATTTTCAGACACAAAGCAAATTAGTGAAACTTCTACGCTTTAGATAATAGAGCTGTAGTCAATAGTATTTTAGTTGAGTCAAAGACAATTTCAAAACCGGGTTCAGAGGGACATGCTATACATAGATCCCTTAAATTGTTGTTAGTGCTGCGGAGAAAATGCACAAAGGTGGATCAAGTAGAGAAAAACTTAGGCGGATAGGTGGAGTTCAGACTCAAGTATACAGCCTTATTAGACGGATTTCACCTGGAATCCCCACATCTTCAACATTACCGTCACAAACAAATTGATCAGGGTGATCCATAGACAATTCTACCTAAAAGAAGGAACTCCAAAACTGATTGGGTCAAATGCTATATAGTGTCAGCAGTAGAACAGTAAACTGGGGCTCTCAAAAACTCAACACATACACCATACACACATAAACCTTACATATACACACATATACACACAAAACATGTATTGTTTGATTGTCAACGCTCACACACATCTGAGCTGACGTCGCCTCACCCAACCACAGGAGGAAGGCTCTTTAGAAGGCCGACAGTGTGCAAGACATTTATTACGCATGCCTCTGCAGAGAGTCAAGCGTGCTGCTTTGTCTCCATCAGGCCTTCAAGTACAAAGCGTCACCAAAAAGAGAAGTGAAACAAAAAGAAAATTCTGCCCTCCTCCCTTCTTGCCCCCATGTGGCTCCTTAAGTTCTCCAAATACAAAGGAAGTAAAGCGCCAAATCATTGCCATTGTTAGATGTTGTTCCGAGTCGGTCCCAGAACCCGCCCCTATTATATTCATTTACTTTATTTAACCCACCGCCCCACCGACCTACCCATGTTCAAAAGGACTGAAAGAAATCCCTGCAGTCTTTTAAGGAACTGAATGTCCATTTTATTTTCAGCAAAAAGGATAAAAACATCAGTCGCACAATTCTGCCTCTTCAAAATAAATAAGAATACATATTTGATTTACATGTCGACACCCAATTGTAACATAACTTGTTTCAGCTGAAAAAAAAAAAAATTCTGCACAATATGATTATCATACAGTGTCCTTTATCAGCAATAAACATGACATGGGCATTATTGATTTCATTCTGCCAAGGACATTTCTGAATGACAATATGCTGGATTCTGCGAACTACAGAAGCAAAATTAATTTACTTACATAACTTCACCCAGCTAACGACTGCCACTTCAGAAACAACTTCTTTTTCTAGAGTCTAGGTTGCATGAATCTTGCAATCGAGTACAAGGACTGATCCTTCAGCAAAGCTTCCTCATGGAGTAGATGTTTTCCGGGTGCCTTCACACAAAAGCGGAACAAGTGAATCCTGACATTTTACATCTCAGAAATCATACATTGGACTTGGCAATAGAAAGGCTGCAGAAAAAACAGACTCAGACAAACACCACGTTGCAACATCTGCAAAATGTATGGTTAGGAGAATAGAAGAAGATGTATGATTCCCTGTATCACCCCGAAGAAGACATCACACTAAGTCTTTTTTTTTCTTTTCTGTTTTCCACACCTCATGTCATCACATCACTCCCTTAGCACATCAGTACTTGTTTATATTGTATGTGCAGTTGCACTTTTCATACAGTGTTGAGAGGTATGAGTCCATGAATAATGTGGCTCCTTATTAAATGTCTGAAAAAAAACCCCATCCCCCTGCCCCCCCAAAAAACACAGAAACTTGTCAAATTTCAAATGAATAGTCAAGTGACTACTGATTAGCCGCTGGGGACAGAGCACTTCAGGAGAAACTTTTATGGGTTTTTTTTAGCACAAAGATAGCAAAGGAATGCATCAAAGCGAGAGTGCTGGGCGTGTGCCCATCGCTGGAATGAAAGGACAGGTGCCTCCCCATGAAAATACTATGCAATCTGCAGTCAATGACTGGACCTGAGCCCAAATCTAAAACCTTTAATGTCTTTTGCGCACAAGGTTTCCTCCTCAGTCAAGCCACTTTTGAAGTCGGTGTCAAAACTCACCATGTCACGCTTTTGAAAATCCATACAAGGGAGGTAAACAAACCTAAACCTTTGAAGTCAAAGTGGGTTTTTTTCAATCTCGCTTCTGTTGTCATTGAATCTTTCCTCCACTGCACTATATGGCAGACCACCTCATTTCCTCAGTTAACAATAAATTACTCCTGTAAATTTTTATTTTGAAGTCCAAGAAATGTTAAGAGAGACATTTAGGGGCTATGAGAAGACACTGGTGCCGTCGCTGTTGCCGTACAGGTCGGCCAGCTTTTTGAAGCGTGGTCCCCAATTGCTGAGATAGTCATAGTTCTGCTCTGAGTCTGTACTGAGTGACTCCAGTGAGCTTAGTGACTCTGCTACGGAGCCACTGCCTTCAAAAGCGTATGTCTGCAAAGAGTCGTACGGGGGAGCCGACGGGTCCACGTCAGCATCCTTTAGTCGGTCCCAAATAAACTCTCGGAAAACCACGTTGTCCGGCAGAGATTTGTAGGCTGGGCGGGAAGACGACGGGTAATGAAAGAAGGTGGGCGTATCTGGGGTTACGTCTCGCCGGACCTTGGGGTCCCTGATGACATTAAGGTTGCGCAGGGTGACCATGTCGAAGGCCTCGGTGTCTTCCTCTCCCCCGCCCTCGTCGTCATAGCGGACGATGTTCTCTCTGATGTCCCTCTCCTCCTCAAGGATCAGAGGTTCCTTCTTCCTCCGACGCATTGTCACAATTAACAGAACCATCACTGCAGAGACAGGGAGAGATGTGCAGGTCAGTATTCACTTTCGGTAGATTGTAACCCAGCCGAAAAGATTACAGGGATTAAACAGGCAGAGTATATAACTGATAAGCTAAGGTTGACTCCAATATGAACCCAATATGAACCCAATATGAACACATTTCAAGCGTGCACCTATAATATAATGGACTCCACCACCTCCATTTTGCATATTGCTTCAAGACTCGTAGAAAACTCCACCGAACTGGAATCTGTGGCCCTCTGAGATCGTACCAGAACCCCTCCTCCAGCCCCTGTTCCATCTCCCATACATTATTGCTGAAAATAACTCTACGCCCAAGCAAACTGGCAAATGTCTAATGATCCTCCATCCATCAATGTCACGCTGGTGCCAGTGAAATATCGTTCCGTGGGCCCATATTTCTTTTCCTTTGCGGCGTCTAGCTACTGCGGGCTAGAGAGATAGAGGCCAGGAACCAAAGGCAAACATCACTTCACACCCTCTAATAAGGGAGCAAATGGAGGAGGTGGAAGGGAGGCAGTGTCACATGAAAGGCTGCAGGACACGCTGATGAATGAGTAGCCCTCTGTTGGATATTTGGTGACTGTCAGCCATACTAGGAGTATTAGTAGTCAACAGTTTTTCTGTAACATACTGGACTGCTCCCTCCAGTCTAACGGCCACTACTCATATTCATGAAAGCTTTTTTTATGCTTTGAGACAGAACGGCAGAAAATTTCTGCGGAAGATTGTTTCCTCTGATTGTAGAAGCTCAAGTCATTCCAAATTCTATTCGACTCAGTAGGGCTTCTCCAAAGTGAATTACAAAGTGGCACATTGAAATAGAATATTCTCAGTGCTTTCCAGCAAAGCTCTTTAGGGTTTAATGCCTAGAAGGAAGGGACGCTGGCCAACATCCAATCACGTCCTGCTGGGGTCTGCAGGTGGATGGTCAAGCATACAAATAGTCCATCTGTATCAGGTACCAAGTGGCTTGTATGAAATGATCTCCAGACCAGATGGTTTAGCAGCTACACAGCCATGATACAGTGGGGGGCGTGTAGGAGAGCCCATTTATATTGCTGATGTATAAAGAAAACAGGATAAAAGGAGATCAATTTAGTGTTATACTGGCTTTTGCTGTAATCGAATTGTTTAAATGATCCATCAAGCACAATCAATGGTGAACAAGGTGAGTTTTCTGTGCTGCCCATTCCTTACAAGCATACATCTTTATAATGAACTTTTCCATGGGGTACTTTTTCTCAGCCTCTGTAAGCCTTGTGCAGCTCTGTCCAAATCTGGACTGATTATTCACTCATTTTGTCACCCACAACACTTCAATTGTCTCTGTACTGCAACACAACATATAAGAGAATGGAAAAGATAGAAAACAGATTCTGTGACTGATATTACTCACGACTCTCCAAGCCCTTCAAAATGATTGGGAGAGCGAGGGAACAAGTACAACATACAATACACAGACGAAATGAAATAGACAGAGGCAAACACTGTTCAGAAAGGCACCTCATTATTATTTGAGTTGGATTTCTTTCTAAACTATGAACAGCAAAAACCCCCACACATGGAATCTGATCTTTTCAGATTAGATTTGAACTGCGTTTGAAACGCGATACAAATCGCATCGCTGAAACTGCAACTCGACTCAGACCCCTCATCATGTTTCAAGTGTTTTCGTCCCTCCCTTTCCCCGCGTGGCATATGTTTCACGATAAGTGACGGAAGAGCGCGGATCAACCGACGCTGCAGTGGCGTCAGCGAGAGAATACTGAGGCCCGGACAAACGGGGAGGCCCCGCGGCTCGACAACAACGTGGCGGGTACGTCCCTCCTCTGCCGCCGTCTCATCCGTTCCGCTCTTTTAGCTAGAAAATGCCATCATAAAAAACAACTTGTTAGTAGCTTGTTGTTGCTCCACGGGGTTGTAGCGCCCAGCGTCCGCACGCCTCTCGTTACCATGACAACCAAATGTCAGAACGCCAGCAGACGATTACGCCGTCTAAACACACAAATCCGGTGTAGTGACTTGTAAATTACAACGTGGACAGCCGGCTTTAAAGATCACATCTGAAAAACAAACTGGATTTGCCTGCTGTCTGAAAATAAACAAACAGATGGATAGACAGAAAAATAAAAAGAAAGAAGAATGGACAGGAATATATACAGAATGAGTCTGTGGAGCAACACTCGGACAAATAACTGCCTGGAGCTTTGGAGTGCTACATAATGTCCTAATTGGCCCCCTGGAGGAATGAGCAATACCTGACCTGTACTATGAAATAAAAGGCCCTGGATCTTAACAAGATAATGATTTGACTCAGTAGTTTGGATGTATCATCAAAAAGTGGCTATCATTAAAAATGCTTTAAATGACATTTACGAAAAACATTATATTTTGCCCAGGCAATTTACTGCAAGGAACAGAGGACAAGTTCAATTAAATCTAAAAATATCAACTGATGATTAATGACCGCCTAGTTTATGAATACATACAGCCATAGTTAATGTGCACACGGCGCCTCGGTGGTGGACACGCTGCACAGTTAAAAGGCTGGCCGGTGGGAGAGCAGGCAGGTGGGAAAGCTAATGTTTTAACTACACTTTGTATGGCTACATGGAGTGGATTTCTGGGGCAAATCTGATGAATAACAAGACTTGGTAGAAAAGTGGTGGTCTGAAGAGATCTGGATGTAAAATATGCTT
>CABFOQ010037837.1:29448-59810 GCA_900660455.1 Gephyroberyx darwinii
GCGACCTTGTGCTAACTCTAGTGACGGTCAAATGCAACACAAACAGATACAAAGCCCACACACACACACACACACACACACACACACACACACACACACACACACACACACCATTTTAAAATGTTGAGCATGGCCTGTCTATTAGCATGTTAATATTAGCTCCTGGCGATAGCAACACATTTTATAACTGCACCCCTTAAAGACCATGGATAGAATTTGAATCCGGTATGTCTGCTAGTTGTGTGGACCAACCCAGAGGACAGAGGCCTCCATCACCAGCAGCTCCTCACTTTACAGCAGAATAGCTCCTAGCTACACCTAGGGGAAGCTAACAGCTCAGCTATCACTGGCATTGAGTAAGCAATCTGTCTGGTTCAGCTGAGTAATTACAGATTTGCTGTACCTTTTCCTGCTGATGATGCTGTCATGGGCCATGGCTGTTGCTATGCCCTGCGGGCTAGTTTGATTGTAGGGAATGACTTTGTTTCAGCATCGCAATTGTCGCTGTGCTATAATTTATCAGGCACTACTGGGAAGAAATGTACAAATTATCTGTAGGATTTCACACTCAGGTTATATTGATGGATGACAGGCTTGATGCTAGTATGGCTCTAAATTCAATATCACTGGGCATCAACAATCATCAGTTAACAGGCTGTACCCAGAGCCAAAAATAGATGATCAGTGGCAGCATCCATACAGCAGCGATGTTTTCTCTAAGAATGGAAACTCAGAATTAGACACAGAATATATTTCACCAAATACTGCATAAGTCCAAAGTGCTATGGATAAAACATGAATTCTGGAATATGTTAGAAATTATATTGTATTTCAGAGTAGCTTGCTAGTAGTTCACTTGGTTTTTATTTCAGCTCTGAACAAAAAGAATAAGAGGCATACATAAAAATGCCACTAAAACCCGGTGCAGCAACAAAAACAGAGCAGCCTGAGAGGCCTTGTAACCTCACTGAAAAAATAGCTACATTGTGGTCAAGCCTAATGCACCAAGGAAAAAAATGCATTCATGAAATATATTCTCTCGTTTTGCAAATGAAACCGTTTGCTATTCTTGTACACCCTCCCATGAGCACAGTGACAAACAACTCACAAATATGAATGCAAATAACATATTTAAAAGGGCCTAATAGCCATTTCCAATACAATGAATCATTCTGATCAATTGTACTTATTCAGTTCTGCACGCCTGCTTCACCCTTCGCCTCTGATTGTATTTTCCAAATGCCAAGAGTAGACGAATCACCTTTGTACACACACAAGTCATTTAGCAACAATGAGGCCAAATGCTAAACACAGGGAAACGGAGTGCATGGCTACAGCTTCTGGAACGCCTTTTCCTGAACCAAATTTCCGAGCCCTGAAATCTCTCTTGTTGCGTTCGTGTGATATTGTGATGTATTTTCTGCACCAGTGGCCTCTGCGGTGATTGTCTAATTATTGAGGAATGAAGAATCAGAATGAGGCAGACAACCACTCCAGCCCAGCATGAAATACCATATTAGCCTGTGATATTTTTGCGGAGTAAGACCACAGGAAGAGTCAAGCACTGTCATTAATCTGACTGGCATTGACAGTATGGAATGAGTGCAACATTTCTAATGAACGATAACGCCTACAATACCTGCTATTAAATCTTAAGGATGTGTCTCATACTAATGAGACTATATTTCCCTGGAACGACCTCCAGCTCTGAAGTGGATAGGTTCCAGATCTGAGTTGTTTTGAGACCTAAGAATAAACTGCCTTCGGGAGTCAAACTTCATCTGAGTATGGAGAGACATGAGACGGAGCCATTTCTGGAGCTTACCTGTCCTGGCATGGCATTTTCACAGAGGAGGGTTTCGTAGTCTATGGCAAAGACCGGGGCATTATCATTTATGTCCAGCACTGTGATGACAGTGATGCCTTTTCCAATTTGAGTTGGGTCTTCTGAAAGATAAATAGAGAGAGAGAGAGAGAGAGAGAGAGAGAGAGAGAGAGAGAGAGAGAGAGAGAGAGAGAGACTGAATCCATGTCACAGTATTCAACAAACACTTTAAATTTACCTTAACTTTATGTTCATGCACTCAGCTAATTTATGGAATATTATATTAATATATTAATCTCTCATGTGTTTTTATAGATAGACGTTAGATGCTAGCAGACTAGCAGACGCTGAAATACAGAATTGATTGATTGAACATCAGTTTTGCACCCTGAAATAAGGTTTATCCAACATCAATGTTATTCAATCATGGATTTAACATCAAATTAACATTGAAAAAATATACAATCAGCCCTGCTTCATGTACAGCAGGAGTCTATGGTGACTTGCTCAGCTCCTTTCAGTGTGCGACTGAGTGGGGCAGCAGTCACCAAAAAACGTCTTCTGCTGCTCGATTTCTCAATGAACACTCCCTTTCTCTCAGTTTTGGGGTTCGTTTTTATGTTTGTATTTATGTATTTATGCATAATGCACACTTGCGTTATAACATTGATTCTGCGCTGATACAATGCTAGTTTGCTATCGGGGGGGAAGAAAGTACTGCTCTGAAATATGCAGTGCTCTCCTATCAGCTGGCATCCCTATCCACTCTGGTGGGAATCAGCCAAAGTGATTACACTTGGCGCGGGGTTGTTGTGGGGAAAGGCTACGTGTATGAACAAGCCATATTGCACAGTGGGCTTCACGCCCCTGTCTGCCTGACACACTGATGGCTAAATGGTTGCGCCTGACTGCAAGATGATGATTTAGCCTGGCGTCGCCGCCATGCTGACGCGCTGACATTCAGGTCGGCTGATTTGACGGTGATAAAAAGGACGCGTGGTGCCTCGGGCCGCAGACTTGTTGTCATTGGCGTGGTCTGAGCAGAGCAGATGAAATGTGAGTGACTGCAGCTCAAATGCACAACATCCCTTGACCAAAGAGACTCGGCATCCTCTTTAGTTACAAAGAACCCATTTACTATAAATACTGTCATAAGGCATACAGGGCAGCGCATCTATGGACTCAAAGATGTTCTCAGCTGAAAACAGAAAGCAAGTGTCACTCCGCGTCAGAAGCCAGTACCTCATGCATGAGGGACTGTTGTGACATTTCATATGGTTATTATTATATGCTGCCTTCCCTTTGTTGCTATATCTAGTGAGTGCTCCCACTCTGGAATCAACCGAATTGTGCGTCTGTGTGCTGCTACATGTAAATAAGAACACAGACTTTGAAGTAAAGAGAAATAAAAAGGTTTTGAGAAAAAAGAATACACTTTTACACACTGCGCTGTCTGAAGCTGTGATAGCAGAGGAAACTGCCAGGCTGACATGTCATCTTTTTGAACTTATATTGGCGTGATGCAGCTGTCTAGAACACCCGGTGGAGCTTATGCTGATGGTTGTTGTCCCTTGTGTTTGGATCTGGCTGTAGAATGATAGAAAGAAGAAAAAGAGCACTCTTGTCCTTGGAGCCTGAACAAAAAGGCACGCGGCACCTCTCCACGTCACAATAGCATAGTTCACCCGTGGGTGGGAGTGCCTACCCTTAGTCAGCACCTCGTCCCCTCACACACGCCATGGCTCAGGGAGACCTGGAGGTCAGAGCGACTGCCCCGCGTGAGAATTAACATTCCCCGACAGCCCCACCGCGACCCAAACAACATCTCCCTGTATCGTAGGCACAGCGCAGGGCGGTATGGGAAGGGGAGGAGTGGTGGTGATTCATCTGGATGACAGGACCGAGAGGACCACGAGGCCTCACATACAAATTCCTCCTAACGGTGACACTAACCAGCTAATTCTGACCAGCATGGCAGGTGTGAGCACATGCTACGCTGTACTTACGGCTCTCCATAGCGAAGATGGTGAGGTTATGGACGGAGTTGGCCTCTCTGTCCAGAGGCTTGGCTGTGCTGATGACCCCACTTAGAGCGTCCACATTAAAGAAGCGCTCCAAGTCTGTGTTTCTGTCTATGGAGTACCTGGACACAAACACACAGCCAGTTGGAGAAAAATAATTAGAGAGATTTTTTTTTTTCCCCTCAAAATGTGCAACTCTCCCACTGGACAGTTTCAATTCATGAGAGCTTTAATCAGCCATCAGTTTAATAGATGCAAAACAAAAAAATACACATACAATCATAACAGCTTTAGAAATATGCACTTGTTAAACTTTTCAATGTGACTGAAATTACACCATATCAAACTTTGATAAAATACAAGTACAGGCGCTGTCCACTTTTCTCTGACAGAACACAGATCAAGCCCTTTCAATGCACACAACTAATATTTCTGGAGAAAAATTACGACTTCAATTAGCTTACATCCAAAGGGTATTAATGCAATGTAATTTGACTCTTGTGGTTGCATTAGTTCCACAATAATTTTAATTTCAACAGATGTAGTGCAATATATTGGAAACGCCGATAACAGTTGCAGCAGCAAAAAGAGGCAATTTATAACCACAATAGCGCAGTAATTTGATTTTCTGATTAAGATTACCAACAAGCCTAACAGCCCAAGCATGAATACTATACAATCTTTCATTCAATTAATGTATAATGGGTGGGGATCTCAGGAGTGAAACCAGACAGATTGGCAATTGAGTTCTTGTTTTGAGTCATAAATGCCATGGCACTAACACTGAGCCTTGACCCTCCTGCAGGAATGCCCTTCTCTTGTTCAAGATGGCATTTCACTTTTGCAAACGCTGCAATCTTGAGTACTCCGACCATCTGGCACTGTCTTTGTCACTGCCACGTGGGAACTGGCCATTTTTCGAGAGTCTACAGATTCTTGGTGTTTGTAGATAATGTGGAGTAGTTGACTCTATTAACCCACCGATAAACATAGTCTTCTTTAAGGAGTTTGGGGCATTTATTTTGGTCCTTTGAGAATCTCGCAGTACATTTTTAAAATAACACACACACTCTGGCAAATTAGATTTAGAGTCTGTTGAATGGAATGAGTGAATTAAGAGTGGAGGGGTTATTTGAGGAGAGATTAATCACTTGCGGAACTGACTGAGACTACAGAGATTTGTCATTTGTAACACCATGTAAAAGCTGGTGAGTAATTCATTAGTACCTGATGGCACTGTTGGAGTTGTCTGGGTCATGAGCAGAGACTCTCCCAATGGACGTGCCCACTTTGGCGTCCTCGGACACCACCATCTTGCTGAGTGGCGTGGAAAAGACGGGCGGCTCGTTCACGTCCTCCACCGTCACCTTGACCGACGTTGTGTCGCTGAATGATCCCACGCTCAAGAAGTTGGAGTCAATATTCCTGTTGGTGGCTTCGATTCTCAGAGAAAAGCTGCTCTTTGTCTCGAAGTCTAGAGGCTGGCAGAGATGGACAGGAAGACCAAAAAAACACACGGGTCAATTTCTTTGTGACAAACCTTATCAAAAGAATTGAGTTAGGTAATGAGATGTTGTTCAGTAGTCGAAACTCTGACCTAACTTTAAGGACTATCCCTCAATGGCTACTCCACAGTTAAAATAAATGGTGAGGCCGTGTGTACTGTATATGTGAATCATTCATGCTAGCCTTGCGCAGTGCTGAAAGATTGAATGCCACGAAGGGTGTGGATTCTAATGCCCCTTTAGTGGTAGTAGCCAGGCTTGAAATCATTTGTTAATTTTATTGATGTCTTAATATTGATTTTGTGCTATGAAAATAATATAACTGATTTTAAGAAAAGGCACCCAACATGGCGAAAGGCATTCTGAAATGAATGCTTTTGAAAACATGTGTCATTTTGTCTGGCTTATAGAACTCCCCGTGGTAACCTGTAATAGACTGCAGGAGAACATTGAAGTGACACTTTCATTGTTGGCGACTCTCTCTTCTATGTTGTAGTTGTCTGAGGTTGGTGCAAAACAAACAAAAGATCAAATTGTCCCATCTGACAAATATGGCTTGTGGCCAACAATGGCTCTCTGTCCTACAAAAGAGCTGCAGCAATGAACTGTCACATCTTTCTAGCCTTTTCAATTCTCTAAAAAGCCTGAAATGTGCAGCATTTTAACCTTAGCCTTAGTACTTCAATAATATACAGTATATATAAAACACCTTTCTTTGGGATTTTTTTGTCTGACTTCTAAGGACTCTATTCTATCAAAGTGAAAACTAAATTGTAAGGATAAAATTAAAATGAAAGAGAAATCAAGTTTTCAACCCCTTTGCTTTGTTCGGGGTTAGTTGCCAGTAAAAATCTGTTCAATATTTTGGATTATTGTTACTCAGATGTCATATTTAGATTGTATTTAGCAATTCTGAACATTGGTTTCCTTTCAAACTTGTTTTAAACTTGTCTTTCTTGCTAACAAAGCTAAGACCAAGTTCCTTCACTAGATCTTAATGGGACTTAATGGG
Organism: Gephyroberyx darwinii; assembly: GCA_900660455.1. Lineage (NCBI taxonomy): Eukaryota > Metazoa > Chordata > Actinopteri > Trachichthyiformes > Trachichthyidae > Gephyroberyx > Gephyroberyx darwinii. The sequence goes on from CABFOQ010037837.1 coordinate 35,812, forward strand.
ATCTGAGGGTGTAGGGTGGACTCTCCATCAGAATACTTAAACACAGTATGAGTTATATGGTTCATTTATGGATGGCATTACAGTCCAGGTCTTGGAAGTTTAAAAGAAAATATAAAGCATTTATTTCAGAGACAGTGCAATATCAGTGGGTTTTTCCATTTTTACCACAGAAATCAATGGAGAAATTGGACAAGAAAAACTGAATAACTATTTCACCTTCAGCGATGGGAGGGAGATGATTTATCTTTTCTCTGAAACTTCAAGTCCTGGAAGTAATGTCATAATGCCGTAATGTGTGGCAACTTACCCTGAACGAAAAAAGGCGTTGAATACTTATGCAAACTTGATTTTTCTATAATTTTAATTGTATCCTTCCACATCATTTTTTTGTCATAATTTTTAATTTTGTTTTGATAGAATAGAGTGCTTTGCATAGAAAACCCCCAAATAAATGTTTTTTGAAAGGCACAACAAAACATGCAAAAAGTTGAATTTTCCAAAGCACTGTATATTTTATTTCAATTACCAGTAAATCTATTCACCCCTCTTTTCTTACTGCTGTACCTTTAGAAGGATGATGACCCCATCCTGTGTGTCCTCATCTGTGGTAATGTTGAAAATGCCAGGCCCATCTCCATCCGTGATCCTATAGTCCATCTCTGCGTTGGAGCCTATGTCAGCGTCAACCGCCTTGATTCTGGCCACTACAGATTGTACAGGCAATGACTCCAGCACTGTGTACTGATAGTTTTCTGGAAAGGAAAGGGCAGGAGCGGACAGTGGTAATGGATATGCTTATTTTCATACCAACTCACCTTCTAGCAGCTCAACTTTGTTATACCCCACAGCTTTGATTGGCTGTGTGGCTCCTCAATAAATATATGTTGCATAACACAAACAGATAGCAGTAGAAACACACATAGAATAAAGCACTCAGATAGTGCTGCATACTGCAGTACAGTCTGTGGAATATGCAATGGACACATTTGTATTAGAACCTGAACCTTATTGTAAGTCGCTTTGGATAAAAGCGTCTGCTAAATGACTGTAATGTAATGTAATGTAACCATTGCATTTTTTTTTTGTGTTTTACTGGTGTAAGAATGCATTTGGCAAAACAAACATTTAGATTTAATTTTAAAATTTGAATGCCTTCGCACAGGCATTTAAAGGTATGCCGCTTCCCAAATATTCTCTGAGTGCAATGGGTTATCTCCATGACCAAAGAGAACAGGAGTCATGCTTAGATCCCTGTGGAACGCTTTGTGGAATGAAATGTCCACTCAGAGATTCTATTACTCAGAAACTCTCCATTCTGTTCCCCGAGCTTTTGACTGGACCTCCAGATTTAAAGCACTCTTGTAAGAATAAAGAAGGGAATCATATTCATAATCATAATCTCCCCAATCACCATGGCAGAGCTCATTACCAGACCTTTCTGTGTTCCTCACCCTAGTGTCTCCCTCAGCCGCCGTCTAAATGCTAATCTGCCTGACATTGTTTGCCGCCGTGTAATCTTTGTAATGGCTTTTTAATTTGCCGTGGAATAGCAGCTCTTTGAAAGACCAAAAAATTACTTTCCTACCTCCCTTTTGCCACTGAACCCACCTCTTTTCCACTGTCCCTCTCGCCCAACCCGTTTCCTTGTGCATCTAACCTTGGCTCCTTTTCCTCCTCCCTTCCAAGGACTAGCTATAGCTTCTGGACTCTATCAGCTCTGATGCCCTGTAATGGTCTATCGATTCTGACCCATGACCCTGCAAGGGTGACAGTGAGGGCAAAGCCCGGAACTCTTCCAAAGCCTCTTTCTTCCCAGCATGACAGCACTGGGTTAAAACGGCATTGATGACTTGTTGTGCAAACTTGAACCATTCTCTCCCCTCAGGGGCCAGCAAATTGACTTGACTTCATGGCAGTCCAACGGTCCCACAGCAGTGGTTGGGCTATCAGTAGTAAACCGATTGCCGGCGCTTCAGATTATCATGAGAAGCGCTGCATGCCTTTGAATCCTAAAGCTCGGCCTGGAACCTATTAGCAGCCCATGAAATAGGCTGACAACAATAAATGGAGCTTGATTGAACCTGGTATCCACCGCCAAAGCAGCCCCCAGCTCTGATGGGGAGTAAGGTACGGAGGTGCATACCTCACAGGAAAGCTGTATTTTAATTTGGCCATAAAAGTTTGCTGAAAAAACAAATGCAAGGAAGTTACAGAGAATAGAGAATAAACCATTATTATAGGGCTAGGAACGAGGCCATCATAACCTTTGAAAATTGATGACGGGGATTATATTTGAGGATGTTTTTTTGAGAATTTGCTTTGTTGAAAATTGCATTTAGTATATACTTAACAATGTCTTGGTTCAAGTGGTCCTTCAATGGTAATGGTTCTATAAACTCTATTTAACCCACAAACAATCACTGAAACGGCAGTGATGTACTTTCTATGTTTTTCTATGATTGCTGAGTAGATGTACATGGACAGTGAAAGCTCAATCTGTCCTGAAGGGACAAATAGGACTGGAGCCTTACTGTGAGTGAACCGTGGAGGGTTGTCGTTGACATCGGTAAGCGTAACAGTGACAGAGGTAGTGCCGGAAAGGCCGCCCATCTGACCAACCATGTCTTTGGCCTGGATGACCAGGACGTACTGGTCTCTTGTCTCCCGGTCCATGTTGGGTAGCGCTGTTCTGATGATGCCTGGAGAGAGAGAGAGAGAGAGAGAGAGAGAGAGAGATGCTTAGGGTGACAAGTAGAAAATGTGTTTCATAAATATGTTATTTTCTTGTCTTACACAGCAACAGTAATGTTACATCTTGTTTGTATCGTCTATGACTGGTGCAATGTGTGTCCAACAGGACCGTTACCTTGCTTACATATCTGGTAGGACTGCAGAGATTATTCTGTGTCCTCTCAAATGTTGTGCTGTCACTAAAAATAGTTTGAATTGTCTGATACATGATGTGATTTATGTTGAGACACTGTCAGAAAGCAAGCAGAGTGCATATAAAGCGAAATGCTAGCTGTCAAGGAATGCATTACCTGTCTGTCCCCGTCATAATTGATCTGTATCAGAAAAGGATCAGAAGTGTGACAACATAACACTGACTATATATTGGTGATTGTCATACAGTTGCGAGAAAACGTTTGTGAACCCTTTTGAATTACCTGCATTCCATAAATAGCTCTTAAAATATGATGTGATCTTCATCTAAATCATAATATTATTGTTGAACATGTTCATGCATTAACAGCTAAGCTGGAAAAAGTATGTGAACCTCTAGGATAATAACTTCTATGAAAGGGGGTAATTAAATGGTGATCATTGATTGGATCACCAATCAATGACATTACATTCAGTTGTGGGTTAGAGGTGTCCTGTCATATAAAACCCCCACAATGGTTGGTTACTAACAGAGTCTGCTGTCTGAAAAAAGATCTGCTGAAGTGGAATATGCCCCGGTCAAAAGAAATTTCAGAGGACTTGCGGGTCATAAGGCTGGAAAAAGCAACAAAAGCATTTCCAAAGACTTGGGCCTCCATCAGTCTACAGTCAGACAGATTGTATACAAATGGAGAAAATTCAGTGCAATTGCTGCTCTCTCTAGGAGTGGACATCCAGCAAAGAACACAGCAAGAGCACGCTGCATGATAAGGAGCTGACAAAGAACCCAAAGGTACAATTTTAACTTTCTAACATCTGTGTCCACAAGTCCACAATAAGAAAAACACTAAACAAGAATGATGTTTATGAAAGTATACCAAGGAGGAAACTATTGCTCTCCAGAAAAAACACACATTGCTGCCTGTTTCAAATTTGCCAAAAACCACCTGGATGTTCCACAAAGCTACTGGAACAATGTTCTATGGACAGATGAGACAAAAAAACTTTTCGGTAATTGGGAACAACGTTATGTTTGGAGGAGAAAAAACACTGCATACCAACAGCAAAACCTCATTGTAACCATGAAGCATGGTGGAGGGAGCATCATGGTTCAGGGCTGCTTTGCTGCCTCTAGGCCTGGACGGCTTGCAATCATTGAGGGAACAATGTAATCAAAATTGTATCAGGAAATTCTCCAGGAGAATATCAGGGTAACGGTCCGTGATCTGAAGCTTAACAGAGGCTGGGTCATGCAGCATGACAATGACCCCAAACACAAAAGCAAATCTACAACAGAATGGCTTAAACAGGAGAATTCACATTTTGGAAGTCACAACCCTTAACCCTATCGAAATGTTGTGGTATGACCCGAAGCAAGCCGTTCATGCCTGACGTCCCAAAAATATCAATGAAGTGAAATTAGTTCTGTAAGGAGGAATGGTCCTAACCGTTGTGCAGGTCTGATCAGCAACTACAGGAAATGTTTGGTTGAGGTTATTGCTGCCTCTAGTCATTTTACACCTGTGCTACTGCATGTAGCTGGTGAGAAGGCTCAAAATAGCTTGTAGTAGAATCTCTCCATTAATGACATTTTTTGCAATCACAACTTTATCTCTTGACTACAAACGATGATAATCTGGGTAATTCCACAAAAATTAACACAACACATTTAAATGCAAAGAAAAGCGTCCTAATCCTTCGAAGGCAATCACAGTTGCTTTCAAAGTTAATGACTTACCACACAATGTGTTTCATTCATTAAAAAGCACTTATTATAGATTCCTGCAGAACATCGAAGAGTTCTCATTAAGGACCTTACAAAGCCACAGCACACATTTCTTGAATAAATGAATCACTTTTAGTTGCTTTATCTCATTCAAAGCCTGATGAAGATCAAAGGGGGGCTCTTGGTTTTAAAATGGCACCTGAACAATTTTTTATAATCCTTTAAATTACACACAAATTTGACATGTAATTAAAGTCCAATCTCAGGAGAAAGAAAATAACGGTACTTATTTGCTCAGTACATGTACTGTAGAACTCTCAGGAAGCTTTGCCTTTGACGAAGAGTGTGTTGTTTTTAGACATACATGTACAGTATAACAAACTAATGTTTGCAGTCTTATTTGAAGAAGTAGATTTCAGGGTCAAAAGTAAAATAGCAAAAAATGGGTTTTAGGTGTATTGTATGCTAAGCATTTTGCTTTACTGTGAATATCTGGCTTTTGATTATATTTTACATGTGACTCTTGGCAATCATGAGCAAATCCATATCACCAGTTCCTTCTCAGCACTGTGGCCCTCAGTAACTCCCTTGCACTATTTTGTTTTATATAAAATGCTACACACACACACACACACACACACACACACATACACACAAGTTGGCAATTAAACTGAATCAGGAACAAAGGCAGAACAACATGCTAAGATGTCTTCTGACCGTCAACCTTTGTTGTACTTAAGTGTTTAATTTTCTCCATCTGCCTTCCTTTATCAATGCCATTAATGTCCCTCTAGCTGAAAACTGTTATTGGCTGGTCCGACTAAACGGCTCAGTTAACAAAATTATAGTGGCTGTCCACTTCTTTATCCAAAGTCTCTGCCAGTGGGCTTACAGTGGGGTGATGGTGGTCAATAAAGCAATAGCTAATCTTTTGCTGTTGCTCTACAAAACATGTCATTTCAGTACTGCACGAAATAATGAACAGTGGGAAGTTGTCACATGCCATTGGGGAAAAGCACCGCTGCCTTCTCTTTCCTTTGGTTAAGCCTCAATGATACAGTCAAAACATGTCAGATCCATTTTTTTTTTTTATTTAAAGCCTGATTCCTTCATGTGGAGAATCTGAGCAGCCATCTCTGTAATATGTATGTAAGGGAATCATCCATCTGCTCCCTGCACATCCTCTGCATCCACCCTCCATCCGTCCATTCATCAGTGTTCTGTTGCCTCTCCCATAGTGTAACCTTGTAGCCAATTAAAGAGCATCGGCACTGCTCCGTTGTCTGCTGTTGTGACACCTGTGAACCCTGTTTACCGAGTTGCATCAGAAAGCTCACTTCAAGCCTTCAATCCAACAGGGGTCCCTTAATACCAGCGAGGCACAAACAGAACAAAACTTTTCAGTTCTCTACTCCATACAACATCACCACAGGGCCAAAACGGGCAAGTCTAGACTTGAAAGCCCTCTTTAAACATTTGGGAGAAGTAAAGCTGAGGAGAAAGTTGGCTAATGGTTGTATTAAAAGCTGCAGCGGATGGCTCCTAAAAGGTGAAATAAACCTACTAGAAAAGATGTTAAGTTTGTGCAGCCAGCAGTGAGACAAATGAACACTCCCCCTAACCCACAGATAGGCTTCACACACAATTGATATACTTATTTAATATCAGCTTGGTGTGTTGGAGCCTGAGAGATATTGGCTGTGGTTAATGATGCCATGAATCCTGATCCCAGCACACTAAAAAACAGCGCTGTGTTTCTCCTCTCGCCTGGCCAGGAGCACACATATTTCTCACAGAGCGACACTGCTAATCCACGCGGCTATGTTGCGAGGCTGTTGTTTGTCTGCTGGGTGCCAGCCCCCTCGCTCTCTATCTCTGTTACCCCGCGCGGCGCTGGTGTCATTCCTGGGGAGAGGCGATGATTAAAATCCTTCTGTCGCTATCACGGCAAGGCCCCGCATTGCGCCGTGACTCCTTGCCTCCGGTGCAAGCCAGACGCATCGTAGCCATGCATTTATCTAGCTGTCTGCACACCACTGGCGGCAGACGGGTGGGCCACGCTGCCTGCTAAAGCCCAGATCCTTGACATTTGTCTTGGCAAGAGGAAATAAAAGTCTGGACTTTGAAAGAACCCCTTGGCCCTCCGTGCAGCTATGAGGGGTAATGACGAAGGTGATGAACACACAAACATGGATGGTGCAAGAGGTGATTTGCTAAACCTTCGGGCAGTCCACTTACAGGGAATGGATCCCATAACACAAAACCAGGCCATTCAAACTGGGAATAAAACCTCCAGCACAGGTAGTTTATACTGGGTGACATTCAAGTATCTTGCTCCAAACAGGGATCGCTAGGGAGGGATTCACAAGGGTGAATGGGCTAGGTGATGTTGCAAAGGGCCCATCTCTTATTGGTCCTTTGTTGCTGAAATGTATCATTAGGACATTACTGTTAAGAGACAATAACGAAATATGGACCATGATCCATCCATTTGTAACATTAAGCTTAAGGGAGTGTGTGTGTGTGTGTGTGTGTTTTTATTAGAATAAAAAAATAGAACAGACTACTCCATATTACCTGCCTGAACAGCAGGAGGCAGGCAGACAGATTTATACCTAGCCTTCAGCTGTAATGCTCTCTAGTCAACAAGAACAACACATTTCTACAGAAGAGGGTGGAGAGAAAAGCACGAATTAGAGAGACTACACAAGGCTCTCAAAAGGCCATGATAACATCTTATTAATCAGAGAAGGATCACGGCAAAAACCCATCTCCTCCTGATCTGGGTGTCTTGGTTTCTAATATGAAGAGAATCAATACAATACACATGGATTGGACTTGACCTATACCTTTATTTGAGCATTTTAACTTTAATTATATTCCTACTCCTCGTGACCGAGGGAGCAAGAAGAGATAAAGCTCGGCTCTGCTCGGCCTTGTATCACACGAGTACCTGTCATATTCGGATGTCACATTCATATGTCATGGTGAGAGGCACGTGGTCCCACATCTTAAATACCCTCCTTCAGAAAGTAATTAATCCTCTCATACAGGCACCTGGCATTTTCTACTAACTGCGAGGTGTGTGAGTACGCGTACATGCTTGGCACTGCTAATGTGAGCGAGCGATTGTCTCAGAAAGGCTTGCTATATTCCTCTAAGGTGTACGGAGCTGGAGGCAGCTGTTCAAACCTCCTTGAGCCTGCCATCAATTACAACACAGACCATACTGCATTAACATTTCAGCGTCACCTTCAAACGAAACTAAGAGCTATCAATCAAGATATATTACAAAATGCTGTCTTAACTGAACACCTTTAAGTGCAGCAACTTATGTATTTTGCCGACATTATGCATTGCTTGGAAGTTATTGGAGCTATTCAGGATTAAGTACTTTTTCCCCAAGGGCACCTTGTAGGTTCAATTTGGGATTAAGAACCAGAGTAAAGAGACTTGTTATTTGAAAGTGAGCCAGGATGCAACCCCTCTAACACCAGGTCACACACATCCTCCTCCCCCCTGACCATTAGCCCTTTGCCACTTAATCGCTAGTGCAGTATTGCAGCTTAGAGAGTGTATTTCAGCCTGGCCACTTTGTCAAAGTCACCCTCTGCTATGGCCCAGGCTTTTGCAGCAAATGGGACTAATTAGTAACTTGCAAAGCCAGAAACACTCATCCCACAACACTCAATCGTAGGCTGCTGTCTAAAAGGTAGTACTTCGCACCTTAAGTGTATTCTGTAAAATGCATAGTATTGACGATATGTAAAAGCCAACAGTAGGCAATGTTGTCCCCCACAAATCAAGTGGAAATGCCAGAACACAGTGGTAAGATGTATCATTCACCCACACAAGCATTGCAAGTATTGTGACACATGAACGCATGCACGTTGGAACTATATTTTGTGAGGGTTTCGTAGGCAGGGGAGTGCAAGAGTGACATTTTTGCGTTGCACTCCTTACATGGCCAGTTTTGACTTTTAAGAAGAATTTTAAAGATTGGTGGCTATGTTTCTGTCTTCATTTAGCTAGTGTGTGTTTGTGTGTCAGGGTGACAGGTGTGTGTGTGTGTGTCTCTTGACAGTGTTGTGGCTCTCAAACTTTCTCAATGTCTGGAATATTTCTCCTGAGCAGCCAAAGTGAATTCAAATGTAGACTGTATTAACATTGGTAATGGAGATCACCCAGGGAACTGAAATGTTTGGATTATTAAAATATGCATGAAAAACACATGGAAATGTAGGAAATCACTGTATGTTGTTTATGCTGCATAGAAGAATACAAACAAATGACCCGAGTGGCTAATACATCGGCTATTAAGTCCAAACGAACCACTGGGATGCGCTATAATATAATAGGCTACAGTAGCCTATAGTTCCTATATCCAATGCTCAGTGTGTTGCAGTGGGAAAACCGCCTTCAGCCTCAAAGTGACGTTTAATTCTGCAGATTAACAACATGCCACGTCGGCTATTAATGATACCCAAAAGGTTTTGCAGTAGCGTGCAGTAGTGTGAAATACAAATCTTTTTTAAAAAAATGCAGAATGTTTTCAACGTTAAATTGAAAAGTAAACTTCATATGTGAAAATGCTTGTCAGATAGATGTGTAATTTTATGCCTACATGGGAGCATCCGATTTTAACCAGCAGCCAAGTGAGCCTTAAAGGTTTGGAGGCTCATTTGTTTAACATTTCTAAATTTGCTTTTGCTGTTGAGATGTGAAGCAGTTTCACTGTCGTTGCCTCCCTTCGCTGTTTAATTCACTTTCAGGCTGCTGCTACTGTTCGGGAGGTTTCATCTTCCCCCCTTTTCTGTCCAACGCCTTCGCATAGACGGCCAAGCGATCGACGCAGCGCCCTGCTTGTGACTTGAAGCTCCCCGATCAATGTCATTTTGAAAATGCCGTAACACAGTAGGAAGTTGCATCATCCTCCTCAGAATTTTGCCAAAGTCTGATCAGTGGTGTCTTAAGATATTGTTTGTGACAGACGAATAAACAAACAGGACAGATAGAAGGAGACCAATCCATATTCCTCCCCCGATTTCATCACGGGGAACAAAAACTGAGCACCTTGTGTGTGCTCCAGTTAGGAATTTAATTTACAAATCTCTCAAAGGACCCACGGTTCATTGTTAGCTCACTGTGTGTTGTTGTATTTGATAAAGGTTTTCAGCGTAGACATCTGCACAACTTACTAAATTCCTTGTTGTTGTATTTGATAGAGGTTTTGTTTTTCAGCGCAGACTCCTGTACACCTTGCTAAATGTAAAAGTAAAGCAGTGTCAAGATGTGAACAAATGTCAACATCTAAGGGATTGTCACTCTGAGGATCTAAGGATGCCATGAATGCTTCGCAATGATGGCTTTAGAAATATGACAAAACAACATGTAGGCTGGCATTTGAAGAGATTTGTACTCTCTCTCTCATCCACCATGATGATTTCTGCTGAGTATTTTCCTCTCAGCATGTACAGTATGTCATGCGGCACAAATTGAGTTAAAAGCACATTGTATTGTAGGTCTAGACAAGCCACTTAAGCAATCATAACCCATTAAAACTTTTGAAAGGTCAATGTTGGGATTTAAAGAGTCCACTTAGCTAATGAAAAGCAAGTCATTATTTGATGCTGTGAAAATATGAGCTCTATTTGTTGAGCTGTAAGGGTCTTTCTTTGGAACCTTCTTTGGAACCCCCCCCCCACATGCTATGAGAGTAATGGAGCTTTATTGTGCAGACATACTGGTTGAACATCACTTAAGTAAATGTCTGCTCTTGCTCTGATTGGTATTGGTGCAACTTGAGACTCATTGACGGGTTAAAGCATTTGCACTTAAACTTTGTTCAAGATTATTGTGCAGCCAGAAGCAATTGGTCAAATTTCTATCAGTCCTGTCCTCAACTTTTCTAAATTGTCTGACTCTAACTTTATGATGAATGTACTATTTGTAGTTGATTGCGGGGAATTGCTATTGAATTTTTTTATTTAGGAGGTAGAAGAAATTAGGGGGGATGCCTATTTAGCAGGCTGTGTGTAATTATCTAACAATGGCTCACTAACTAGCACCCCAAATACTGCTAAGTGAGATAAGTTGCTTGTGAATAACTTGATGAATAACTGGCACGTTGTCGCACACCAAATTACACAAGTACAGCTGCAGTGTCTTTGAGCTCCTTCATTTTTCATGAAGAAAAAAACATTTAGACCACAAAGGAAGAAATACATACACAAAGAAAAAGGCGGTACATTGCTGAAGTTGAGAATGGAAGAAAATCTAGGTTTTACATGAAACCAACAGAAAATGTTTAACACTAGCATGGATTTCCATTTCCCCCAGGCAGTTCCTTGTGAATGGTTTTTCCACAGAACCTGGTTTGGTTATGTGATGCACCGACAGGAAGAGCACTTGCTCCCTATTGCACGTTTTCTTTTCCTCTTGATGCTACGAAACTGCAATAAAATGGTTCTACGAAGATCAAACACCCCTTATAGGTGTAACATTGTTATGTAAAAACCTACATTGTTCCACACTTGCAAACAAATGTTTTTGTAATTGTCAACACAGCTGATCAAACAGTTAATTTTCCCATAAGACCTTCACTATTATTGCTCTTGAAGCTCAGAATACGTTGAAATCAATAAAATGATATATCAATAAATGAACACGGTCTCACATTTCTCTCAAGTACTATTCTGATCGTAGTCTTTCAAAAAAAAAAGTGAAGAAAAAGAAAAAAATTATATTCAAGAAACCTCTTCGAATCAATAGGGTCTTTCGGACAGTAAAGCTGTGACTATAAAAGCATGGCAACATTTTTTCTCCCCCACCACCACCACCACCACCTCCCTTAACATGCAAGTTACTATTTAATATGCCTTCCTCTTACAGTGGCTTGTCAAGGGGGTATTAAGGTTACCCCTGCCAAACAAGAGGGCATTTCTTCATGCTTCCCTGCACCAAGTCCCACATGGATTCGCACCTCTCTGATGGCCATTCATGCCATTCCATTTTGACAGCAATATTGCATCTCATAACCACGAGGTCCCATCTCTTTCTGTGTGGATGGGGAGAGAGCCGAGCATAATCAGTCGTAGTCAGGCAGAGATGGGCAGGAGGAAGCAGAAGGGCTGGCAAGAGCCCAGGGGCTGTCTCTGTGTGTGTGTGTGTTTGTGAGTGCATGTGTGTGTGTGTGTGTGTGTGTGTGTGTGTGTTTGTGTGTACCTGCTTGTTTGACAGGTTAATAAACTAGTCACTGTCCTACAAAAAGAGCACTGACTTGGGATTCATCTATGTGCTTCAAAGATTTATGTTTAAAGCTACACTAGACGACTTTGCACATTGACGGCTCCAAATGGCATTGAGAGGTTTGAAAAATTTGTAATGTGTCGTCTGTGAGCTGCACACAGCACGCTCATGTTTACCAACCAGGGTAGTCTGTGATCTCTCTATACCAAAGTATGCCGAAGGGATGAGAGAGGCACAAGATCTAACGTTGGTGAGTCCTGGTTTTTCTTGCCAGAGTGCTCACTTATTGCTCTTTAGGAGGCAGTTTTTCTATTTGGTCTTTCGTCACTTCCTGTGGGCAGAGAAGTGTCCATAACTTTGGGCGAATAGTGTGAGTCTATGGGGTCGCAATTAATTGGGATGGGACGCTCTTCCCTGTTGCAGCAGCACTTCGTGATTTAGGTTGGAGTTTTACATAAAAATCTTGCCAAGTGTTTAAAAGTTCAGGAAGAGAGAGCTACAAGCTAGAAGCAGAATAAGAACTCAGGCTAATTGCACGCTAACTCTGGAATATCTGGAAGATCTCATCTTAAGTAAGGTGATCCTAGCATTTTAGCACATTAATGAGCCCCCAGAAGTTTTAGCTTCTGAGGAACCACGAGGAACCCTCCACTTATATCAAAGGTTTTCCAGCCTCAAAGAGGTCCCTTTGGAACTGTCAGAGCTTACAGAGTATCCATAAAGTACTTTTTCACTTAGAGTGTATAAAACATGTAAATGTTCATCCAAAACATGCAAATGTTCACCAACTGAAGCTTCAATAGGAATCATCGTTAGTAGAAATTGTGAGGTCTCTAGAAAAAGAAAACAACACCAGAATTGCGTAATATGGTGCAGCATTTATAGCTAAGTGTGCTAAAATTTCAACATCCGTGGCAGCTTCCTCAAATGCCTGCTCCTCAGACACTAGACTCAGATACTAGAGTGCTACAATTTCATCCAGTGGTTATTGAACGTTTATGGTGAACCTTCCAGGTCACTGTGATGTTTTTGTTGTTCTTGAGCCCCCCTGTTATTTTTGTGTCTGAGTGTGAAAAATAACTGCTATAAAATCCTGCATTGCAGTGACTTTTTTTTTCCAGTTCAGGAATTAGAACTACATTCATAAAATTTCTGCATGTGTGTATGCGTTGCTCTCGAAATAGAGGGTGAAGCCTTGCATTATGGGATGGCCCATATTTTCTGTTTTCTTCCGAGAGTGCTTTGCATGAAGTAGCCCAGCCTCAGCAGGGCAGTGGCTAATGAGCCAGCTATGAAGATGTAGCAAAGACGGCTGCTGCACTTCTCAGTATAAAACACCCCATATGTCAACAGACTAACTCATATCTCATCTTGCACTTCATTTTAGTCCTTTGCTCAGGATATTTTCCTCTGTTTTCTAATTCAGCTGCTGTTATCTATATTTGCCAGGTGCATTCTGTGCTTGCTATTTCTGCTACTCTGGTGCTTTAGCATGCTCTAACAGCAAGAAGAACACTGTCAATGTTGTTTTCATGGGAAGCATCATACAACTTAGGTCAGGTGTTCCTCAGTGTGTCTAGAATACCAACAAATAATGCTTAAATTACATACAGCCTCCACCTCCACCGTTGTACCTACCTGTTTTTGGCTCCACTGAGAAGTACGGCTGCCCATGGATGATGCTGTAGACTACCCTGGCACTGTTCCCATATGTGGGGTCATCTGCATCGGTGGCTGCCACTTGCACTACCATGGTTCCTGGAAGCAGAGAACCTCTCATTAGTTACCAAGACAACACCCGGAGCTAATTGTGGAAACAGTCATCACATCAACAGAACGTGTGACCAATTCCACTTGGGCAGAAAAAATGTGAGAAGGAAACGAAATGAAATGGAATTTTAGATGCGGTGAATAGAACTTCATTAGTTATTAGTCATTACATTGTTTTTGTTTGTTGGTCTTGGGCTTTAGATTGTTAGTTGTATGGTTGTAATGCTTTGGTTTAGTCTGAAATTCATGAAAAAGCATATAAAACAACTCCACAACAGTTCACAGACATCAAAAGCACTGGAAGATCTGACATGTGCTGTGCATTGGCTCTCAGCCTCAGACACTCCTAAGCAAACAACACTTGTAGTTGTCGCCGTAATTTGCAGGGATGGTGCAGCGAGATTAAAATGCGACTTCTTGCCTTCAGAGATCATTTCATTTTCATTGTTTTCATTTTCCTCCTGCAGATCAGTTAGCAGCATCTTTTCCAGTAACTTCAATCTGTTGATCCTAATTCAGCAGGCGAACGGGTTCTGCACCCCATCTGTGCATGTTAAGGAGGCACTTCACAAAAAAAAAAGACAAAGCTGAATTATTATGTATCTCATCTCACACTCATCCCAAAACGTTAAACATTTTTTTTGCCCAACTTGATTTGGTTTTAGAGTCAATGAGTTTGAATTTGTCCTCCAGCGATGTCATTGGAGGACACTGAATCTTTGTGTTGTGCTAATTAGGGCTCAGTAAAATAATGTAGATTAAAGAATATTATGACCCAAAATTTCAGTGGAGGATACTGTTGGGGAAAAAAAGTTTTAATATATCTAATGATTATATTATTTATTTAAGTGCCTCTTTAACATGCACAGATAGAAACCCATTCAGCTACTGATTTAGGGTCGACAGACTAAAGTTGCTGTTAATAACTAATCTGCAGGTGGAAATTGAAAACAATGAAAACAAATTGATATCTGAAGGCAAGAAGTAGAATTTGTAATCTTGCGACGCCATCCCTGTAATAAACAACTTTAAATGTTGTTTGTTCAGTGCTGTCTGACTCTAAATGTCAGTACACAGTACATGCCAGATCAATTGGTTAAATGGACTATTGGGAAAATAACAAAGTTAAGAGTTGTATTATATACTTAATACAGTGAAAAGGGCTTTTTAGAAATTAGCTGAGCCAGGCTAAAATAACTTGAATAATTTTAATAATTTTAGAAAGTTAAACATTCAAACAAGATATCTACAAAAGTGAAGTTCAATATGTGGGGATGAAGAAGAAGTTTGGATGTACTATGAATGGAATAAACATTGTTCAGTGGACAAGCAATCTGGGTCCAGCTTCCAACAAATATTTTATCATTATGATATTTTATAATGTGATAATGTACGCTCATGGACAAAGATTATCTTAGTGCAGTGCCAAAGCTTAGACCTTGGTAAAAAAAGACCAAGACCAAGACCAGTCAAGTGAATACACATACTGTATTTCACAGAATACTGAATCTTAGCTAGAATAGATAGTTCACACACATTGGCAACCAGTGTACAAAAGCCATAATATCCTAAATGTTGAAGTGATGCAGATGGTACTTGCCACATACTCCATGTTCATAGGTAAACATCATGCCCCAAATCACAGTAAAGCATATCGTCTTGGATAATATTTCCATAATAAACATGAAACATGTTTTTAAAATTTGAGATGCACATTTACTGACATCTATTGTTCCAGCACAAACATTCTTTCCATGACTCCTAACAATGTTTTTTGATTCTTGAACTGATTGATAATTATGTGTTATTATGTATCCTGAACACATAATTTCCTGTCATCTGCGGTGCAATACAGTATTGTCTTCTCCCACTCTTCCTCCGAGGCAAAAAGGAAGCAGACATCAGAACGGAGCCCAGAACAGGGAGTAAAAATTATGCACGTTGGCCTGTTTAGTATGAAGAAGGTTCCCTAGTTATGGCTCCTTGTGATGACAGTCCTCTTCTCCAGTTTTATGCCTCTAGCTAGTCGACTACCACCATCTTTGCCCATATTTACGTCTTACTCCTTTTGCAGAGAGCGATCATGGTTGTTGTGACTTAAGTTGATAGCCGTGTCTTGGGAGGTGAGGCAGAAAAGGCACCGTTCAGAGATTTCAGTGAGAAAATATTTGGTAAACAGTGCCTATCACACATTTTTCATTTTCAGTATGTCGTTATGGTATGAAGCACTATATAGTTATTTTAGCCTGGCTCATCTGAAAGATACAGAATTACTTGCAGGCCAACAAATCTGGGTTGTAGCTGGGGAAATAGCTGAAATCAGTCTGCTAATAAAGGTCATTCTAGGATTAACGGAACAAAAATTAACCCTTCAGTAAATGTTGATATAATTGCAAATATCTTACAGATCTCTTATATATCTTATGAATATAGTCTAAAGGCTGGTGCCTGAGGTAGTCTCATGCTCGGAAGTGGTGAAATTATCAACAGCAGACATTGTTGAGGTAACCTTGAAATAAAAAACAGGATTTTCCATGAGTCTGCCTTTTCTTGTTGAGCATGATCACATGAATAGTTGGTTTATGCTTTAGTATTTCATTTTAATAGCTAGCTACACATCTCTGGCTAGGCTTGAACCTATACTGTAGCGTATGAAGGAAAGTGCTGCCTTACAAGTAGGTGATATTTTACTTTGAGGCAAACACCCTAATAAAATTCTCACTTTCTAGCATGAGATGTATTTTACAGGCTTTTACAGAATGAAGTGATCATGGAAATTGAAGATTAGAGTCCTCCATTCCAGCCATAAAGCAGAATTAACAGGCTCTGGCCCTGGATGTGAACAATGTAATAGAAAATAGCTTGGTATGGCTGGAGAAGTTATCACCAGGCTGGTTCTAGAAGGACTCCTAGATTATATCATCACCTCTTAGTCATGACAGGTTATATTACAGGTAGTTTAAAACACCAAGGTCAAAGGATGACTCTGTATGAAAGAGAACTCAGGCGACTACTAAATCTCTATTACAGGACGATAGTTAAAATCACTTTACACAGGCCTCAGTAGACTAGGCTGTAGATTGTCATTCAATGTGGACTTGGATGGCGCACCGCCATTTTGGTAGTCTAAAATTAGCCCAGAAAACATTCTGTTTTCAACAATATTTTCAATATGAAAGGTCACAAATAATTCCAGTCAGGACCAAGATCTGGATGTCAAAAACTGATGAACATCCTGAAATTTTAAGAGATTCTTTCTGCTCCATGAAGCTCTCGTCTGCTATTCAATTTGTCCTGTCCGTGTCACTTCAATATTTGTCCATCTTCATTGATGTGATGGATCAAATTTTCACATTTTTATTTATTTCCAGCAGATGTGTACAAGACAGGATTTCCTAATCAATTCTGTATCTTGGGTGAGCAACTGTCATCTGGCAGTAATGAAAATAAATATGGCATGTCTAATATGAATGGGAGCCAGGTATTCTTCAGCCACTTGCATATACAAGCTGCATCTGTCAAGTACAATATGCATCTCTGAATGCACACTCAAAACTCAGAATTGTTACCTGTTTGTTTTCAGGAATTTGAATTGCCATGGCTCATAACTTTCATACTAAGATAAACTGCATATGCTTTTGAAAGTATGTATTGCATATTAATCAGTAAAACAAATACTCGATTTCCACCTGGCAATGAATTAACCAGCACGTTGCTCTGATTGTAACACAATCACAATCAGCTACAGAGTGGAGAGCAACTTTAAAACTAAGTCTTTTCAATTGAACTGAAAATGGAATTGCAACGTGCAAGTATGACTAACAATTGCATTTAAAAAAAGCAATGTTAAACCCTTCCCTTTAAGCCCACTAACTTTGCAATGCCTTGATGAGTATTCAACATTGCCACCCATGATTAAGTTGATTATATTCATGCACATCCACACCTGCGCCCCTCTGTGTCAGATAAGCAGGGATTATTGCTTAGAGTTAAATTCAAATTTATTTGTAATTGCCAAGTGAAAATGAATGACAGCATTTACAAAGAAAGTTAATAACTTCAGTGTGGGTTTCAAGGCCAACTGGAATAATACTTTTCTAACCCACAATAACAAATGGTACAAAGCTCCACTTACCATTACCTCAAATACACTCATTTCATAACATTGACAAAAAAATAATTGCAATCAACTGTCTCTCAACTACCGATCTCTTTTCACTATAACTTAAACCAGAGCACCTTTTTTCTTTCCCAGAATTAAATGACTATTCCATCCTTTATCTCAGGGCTCATGAATTAGACAGGAACAATGACAGCTGGATAAAGGACTGGTGAGTAGTAAATTCAAGAGCAGTGGCCTTGGGTTGACATTACATTCTCTATGCTTGTAATGAGCCCTCAATCTGCTCCGTGGGCCCTTCTCTCTGCAGTGGGAGAGAGCCAAGGCTCCAGACTGTCACACATCCAACTGTCCTCATGCTTTCTTGCCTCTTATTTGACATCACTGCTGTGATTAAGACAAAAGTCTTCAGAGATCCTCAGGCCATAAGGTCTCCATGTGTAGGGACGGGAACTGCCTCTAATTACTTTAATTAATTAAATTCATGATTTCCCCTAAATTGAACCCATTCATCAGCGGTGCTGGGCTGTGACCGGTAATGATTTAAAGACATCTATAAAGGAATTATTGAGGACAAGAGGTGCTTGGCCCTTCCCTCTTCTTTACTGCACTGATAATTGCTTTGAGCAGATATTTACAAAGAAGGGGATGCATTATTCACATGTTGTTCTAACAACTTGAGACGAGGACCTTCACAGAAGCTGGCTGAGTAAATAAACTGGCAAGGGTGACCCTGCATCTTGGTGCTCATGGCGTGAACGCATGTGGTTCTGTGGTTGATGCGCGGAGTTTCTGTCTTATCTCGGGTTGGACACGAAACTCCAAGCCCTTGTACTCTAATCCTCTGGTTCCTTAAGCCAGCGCTCTGTACCCCCTGTTGACGGTAGACTGTGTAATCCTTCAGAGATCTCTGTGCCTATGTTGTGAGCAAAGCACTGCTCGGCCTGGAAAGATGCCCACTGTCACTGTATGTCTGGTGTCATTTTCATTTCAGCTACGAAGGTGCTAGGGTATCTTGCATCCTTAAGGAATGAGGTGACGCTGAGACGTAGAAGAGTTCCTGATGGGTGAATTGAGCTGCAATGAACCTGCATCTGTCATGTCGCTTAACCTTGATAGTGGAAGACAGTGTCAGCCACTTGCCATATGATGCTGCTATTCCTTCCCTTTCATATTATAACATGACTTCAAAGTTGATGAATTGAGTATTAATGTACATCTACCATTGTGACAGGACTGACTGCTAAGTCCCAAGGCTTCATGGCATAACACTGTACCTTTTTTCTGTTAATTTATGACTTTCAATTTTCAGTTATCGATATCAAGGAAAATGCAAGTCGTCCCAGGGTCCATATCAAATATCTAGAATTATTAAAAAAATGTACATGTAACATGGCTTTTTACCTGATTTTCTTTCACTATCTCAGTGTAATTTGTCATATTGCATTTTCCTTGACTGTGAACATTCAAAACTCATAAAGCGTATAAAAGAACAAAATACATTTTGTGAAAAAAATAGTAAAATGCCTAGTATTGGTCATCAACGACCTAAAATAGGACTACTTGACCAGAAAACAAATCTCAGACACATCCCAAAATATATCCCAAACCTTGCAGTAATAGGCCTGTTTCTCTTTTGGAAACACTAGAAGGTGCACGCAGCCCTGGGGCAGAAAATTTGTGTGCAAATTTATGTTCCTGAGGCTTACTGTCTTAATGTTATCATGTTACCTTCATCTTTGCAAAGATACTTTAAGGTTACATTTAGCAACTCCTTTCCTTAGCATTGGTACCTGACAGTAACTTCAGTACAGCAACATTAGTGGCTTAAAATGCCTTAGCTGCCATTAGCTGGCTCTTTTATTATCTTTTTTGGCTGTGACGGTTTAGTATGTCAGTATACTTAGATACTTACACATATAGAGCTACATAGTTTTGCAACTTTCAAGCTAGCATTCTTGCTGATTTGACACTTGCTGAGCTGACAAACTGCTAGCTATGTTGCATGTTATAGTGATGTTACCTAATTGCCATGGACAGCGGACTTATTTGGAAACACAAAATTTTATCAATATTGCATCCTTTCCTGTGATATGCAGTGAGCTGACTATTGTTACATAATCACATAATGACACTTAAAAAATGGTGTTTGGTTAGATGAAAGTAAGGGAAAAGGACACACCATTCTATTCACACTATTTGACAGGTGACAAATGAAAGGAAAAACCAAGTAAAGCGTCTTATTAAGGTGTTGGGCCACCACAAGCTGCCAGAACAGCTTCAATGCACCTTGGCATAGCTCCTGCAAGTCTCTGGACTATACTGGAGGGATGGGACACCATTCTTCCAAAATATATTCCCTCATTTATTTTGATGATGGTTGTGGAGAGCACTGCCTAACACGTCGGTCCAAGATCTCCTGTAGGCGTGCAATTGGGTTGAGATCTGGTGACTGCGAAGGCCAAAGCATATGATTCACATCATTGTCATACTCATCGTGCCCTGTGGATGGGGGCATTGTCATGCTGGAAGAGACCACCCCCATCAGAATAGAAATGTTTTATCATAGGTTAAAGGTTAGAATAACTTTGTACTGATTTGCAGTGACCCTTCCTTCTAAGGGGGCAAGTGGACCCAAACCATGCCAGGAAAAGGCCCCCCACAGCATAGCAGAGCCACAAGATCACCTCACTGTAGGGGTCAAGCATTCAGGTGTGTAGCGTTCTCTTGGTGTATGCCACACATGCACTCGCCCACTTGTCGAGAATATGGATGACTCATCTGACCATATCACTTTTTTCCACATCTCTGTAGACCAGTGCCTTTGTTTTTTGCACTACTGAACTCTCAAATGTGTATTGGTCTTTGTAATGGGGGGTTTATGCACTGCAACCCTTCTGTAATATCCCTCTCTATGTAGTTACCGATGGACTGTTCTTGCTGACACTCTGATCACATCCCGCATTGACATTCTCAGACACCTGTCAATTCCTCTTCTGTTTTTCCATACATATTACACTAATGCACAAGCATCACGGGCACCCAATGTGCACTTTCGACCACAATTTCCGTCCCTGTGTACTGATGTCTTTCCCATAGATCTAAATGCAGATGTCACTTTAGTCACTGTTCCTATTGAAACACTAGCCAGTGAAGCTCCTGCCATCCGTGCCCCAATAATGAACCCTCTTTCAAAGTCATTTAGATCTTTTCCTCTTGCCATTTTGATCCAAAATCGAGGTCAACAGGCCTTTTATACATGCCACAGAGCATGATAGGATGTTAATTGTTTCATGCAGTACACCTGTATGGAAGCATCTGCATTCGTTATGTTTCTCCACTCATTTATTCAGGTTTTTCCTTTAATTTGTCACCTGTCTGTATATCGCATGATACCCATGGACATTGTGGCCAATCTGCCAAACTAAATGGTCATTGGTCAATTTACCTTTTATATGTTACAATACATTATCTCTTGCGTCTGTGGTAGATATCACTGTCCTGTACACAACGTGGTATACAGTTTTGCTCGTAGGCAACTAGCATTATCGAACATAAGAAGATATAGCCTTTTACTGCTTATTTCCTTGTGTGATTATATAGGACAGAGAACTTTACACATCAGAAAAACATATTTGTTGTTTATTTGATATACAGATAAAGTTTAATTCATTATAATGCTAACCTAGCAAGCAAGGTGTCGTATTGGGAAGTGTGGATAAATAGGCCTAAAATGTGAATGACTAACACTAAGACAATAAGCATTAGGAACATAATTGAACATAGTTACATTCTTTTGTGGTGTGTATTGGGTGTATACAATACAATATATATAGAAAAGCTAATGTTTGATTGCATTCCATCTTTGGCAAATGAATCTCCCACCCCAGGTCTGCATGTGCACTTCAGCTGTGATGTTGCCCATCAGTATTTTTTTAATCCAATCGAAAGGCCGGATTGGCTTTTTTGCCTCTTGAAAACCAAGTTCACTTTAGTGTGCATCAGTCTATGCTATGAAACACTTAAGGGACTGCATCTCCCAGCTGTCTTGGGAGCGCCTCCCCCAGGAGGACCTAAGGAAGTCACTGAGGGATAGGACGCCTGGGCTGCTCTGCTTGCCACTTTCTTGTCTACTGCCTTCTGTGGGCCAATATGTCCAAAAGGATCCAGACAGACATTTTTGGCAGGTACGTCACTGCAAATACATGCTACCACATGCTACTGACTTAAGTGTGCTTAAATCGCGGTCAGGGTTTTTATCCCAGTGTGGAACTGTTCAGACTGAACATGACAACTTGGATTTCTAACATGAAGGCTGTTATTTCTCAGTTTTTGTTCTAAATTGATAGAACTACTTTAATGCCCCGTGCTCTACAATCAGGTAATTCTCAACAGGGGAGGTGGCCCTGTTGATGTTGTTATTCATAAAGACAATTTTAAATTAAAAAAAATAAAAAAATAAAAAAACACCTTTAAATGCCACACATTTTAAATGCCACATGCCAAATTCCAAATACAAATACAAGCCAATGGTTATTAATATGGAGGTCCCACTCCTACTGTTCCGAATGGCTTCAGGATGTTGCTGTCATTCATTTGCATTTACTTGTCTCTTGACTTCAAACACAAGCCATTAAAAACCCTGGAAGAAATCTGGACCAAATACTGTGTGGCAAGAAGTGACTGGTCGAAGGCAGGGTCTGATGCAATGGCTTCCTCCAGCAGCATATACAAACAAGATAAATGTGAAAAATACATACTCAAAAGTTGTTAAACTTAAAATCCACTAATACACTGAGCATCTCAGTAAGGGATCATCAAAGGAGAAGACACTACCAGGGTGCACAGAGGGCCAACAGTCGCCCAGTGTTTGGATAGGACCTCGACCACTGAGCTCTGCCGCTGATTTGCAGAGCCAGATCGGGCAGCCAACGTCACTCCCATGTTATTCCAGACCTTTGCATCCTGGTGAAAGGTGCGGCAACGGAATGGGTGGCAGGTTGGCCTAGCGGTTAGAGAGGCAGACCCATCCCCAGAGGGTCGTTGGTTTGATCCCCAGCACCACCAGGAGATGGTATTCCAGCTATGAGCTGGAATAAAAAAATTATTGGTGTCACAGCTACGGTGCCCACTAACACTGCTGAAGCGCCCTTGAGCAAGGCACTTAATATGGGTTCAAATTGACAATACTTCAATTGATGCAAATTGAAGTATTGTCATCATAGGAAAAAGAATCATAGGCGTAAAAAAAAAATCATAGGCGTAGATGTGGAAATGTTTCTCGTGATAAATAAAATCAAACACATTTTTCTGTATTGTAAACGAAAAAGTTATGTTCATACATGTTCAATGGCTGCGCTCTGCCCTCTGACTTGCGGAGAAGAAAAATTCCACTGCATGTATTTGTATGTGACGAATAAAGTTCATTCGTGAACCTGTTCTTCTAGTAAAAAGAATATATATTGACCTGACACTAACGTGCAAAGATGTACCATTAAGGGCAGAATCCCTGTACTGACTGTACGCATGTGACCATGAGAGCACAGAGCACACACAAACTGATTCATAAGAATAGGAAAAGACAACTGTATGTTCTGTATGTTCAGGAGACATCAATCGACCCCCCCCCTTCGATCAGACAGAATACACATCAACACCCAAAGACTAATCACATTCTTCTCCCAGGACCTTGATCAAAGGTTGAGACCCCTGCTGTGCTCCCAGGAACCCAAGAAACCCCCTTTGCAGCAAAAGGTGGATTGCCCCTATAAAGCTGCCAAAAAGTAACACTTTGCAGGTTCGACTAGAAGATGGAACCGTTGATAAGGGCTGGGGAAATGGACTTACTCTGCATTCCAAGGGAGACACAGAATAAGAAGATCAAAGGGTTCGACAACACACTGTATAAATGTGATTTCTGTGTGTGTTTTATTAGATTTGAACTTCACATCCTGTGGCAGATGATGTACCCTACTCCTCAATGTATTCTCTTGGTTATTCAAGCCACACAGAATGTGCTATGAAGACTTTTGGTTTACCCGCCAGTATATTATGGTAAGACAGTGATGTTTGGTGTCATATGAACCCATTTGTTGTAAGGTGATCAAATATGTCACTTGCATCCCCAAAGGATCAAGAAAAATGATCTTTTCCGAACCTGAGCTGGAAATGCAGTTCTAGGTAATTGTAATGACCGGTCATCAGGTTGTAAACTGATGCATACAAATGAGGGAAACACCTACCACTCCTGAC
>CABFOQ010037847.1:15330-32430 GCA_900660455.1 Gephyroberyx darwinii
GAGAAACCACGACAGCAACGCCAGCTGTCAGGATGCTCTGCAAGCCACAGTGAATCAGATGCTACAATGCTATGGTCTGTTCCTTGCATTCGGTATACAACAGCGTGAAGGCATGTCACGGATACATCCTCGTCATTGTTCAGATGCTGCAGGACTTTTCTCCCTGGAGAGTGAAGGGAACTTTCTGGGATCGACTCTGACCACAAAGAGTCACCCCTGCGCTAGAGGGTGTGAAAAACATTAGCATCGCTAGTGTTTGGTTTCCCTCCAGTCTCTTCGGTGTTGTTTATTTCTTCTCCCTCGAGTGTTTTGGCTGCAGCACCAGAGCTCACAGGGCTTGGAAGAGCGAGGCCGTACCCCTTAAAAGGCAAATTCTTGATGCGCCTCCAAAAAGGGCCCCCCTTCTTTCTATTTACTCTTTATCCATCCCCCTTTTCTGCTCTTTTGCTCTCTCGTTCTTACTCTCTCTCTCTCTCTCTCTCTCTCTCTCTCTCTCTCTCTCTCTCAGACAGGAACCGGTGGTAAACGTCTTGTTGTTGCAAGTGCGTTGCTCCAGACGAGCCTTCCAGGTGTCGTTCCTTTCTCAACCCAATTCCACTCCCATCCAGCCCTCCTCCTTCAACTCTCTCCCTCTTTCTTGGGCTCCCTTCCAATCTCTCTCTCTCTCTCTCTCTCTCTCTCGCTCTCTCTCCCTCTCTCCCTCTCACCTCTATGTATGTCTATGCTTTCAGCCAAGGCCCCAGACATTAGCTCAGGCTGTAGACAGCGTTTACAACAAGCCCCCCTCCTGGTTTTAAATGCCGTGAAATGAACTCCTTCTAATCAACTCAGATCCTGCTCAGATCCCGTTTTTCCTATGTGGAAGAGATGGAGAGATAGAGAGAGAGGTGGAAAATGGGCAGGGGTGGCAGGGGTGTCACTTGTCATCTGCCGCACACATGGCAAACGAAATGGGAATATTGGAAAAGAAAGATCTCCTTCAATTTCATCTGACGAGAAATACCTCTTACTATCTCCAAATTGGAGCCTTTTTTGGCAAAGACGAGGCTGACTCTTTGGCAACACGCTGCAGAGCGTCTGATTATCTGGCACTTGTTAGGAAACTTGGCAGAAATCCGCTTAAGTCTGGAGCAGTGAAGGTTAATGACGGCTTTATAAGAAAGTAAGATGGACCTTTTGATTACGAGGTGGGGACGGCGGGACAAGGAAGAGAAGGGGAGAAAAGATAACATCTTGGAGAGGAGCAGAGAAAGACAAGGAGGTCCAAGGAGATCGAGTCCAAATATGGAGAGCCAGAGAGAGAAGGGGGGGGTTGTAACATTGAACAAGTGGCGAAGAAACAAAGGAGTACAGAAATAGACACAGTTGCAGTGATGTCAGGAATGACGCTGGCCAAGTCTTCTATAGGCCTTGTTTCACATCAGTTCTTCTGATTGAAGATGCATTTTTACACCCCACATGAAAGACTCCCATCCTATTCACTGGGTGTAAACACACATGTAACTTTCCCAAAGTGGTAATATCGACTTCTACTCTTTTTACATGCCCTCTCTCAGCCCCCTCGTGTCCAAGCAATCATTTTTGTGCTTGAGTTACACCATAACTGCCCTCCGTGTGTGTGCTAACCTCACACAGGGGTAACACACACACATACACACACAGTGGTTAGCCCAATGACCAATGATAGCTTTATGCCAAGGGTGTGGACCTGTCCCCAGTTAGTGCCCCTGGCTCACGGACAGGAAAGAACAAAAACATGGTCCATACTCAGACCATAGGAGGAAAATAAACCATACCAACTGTGAAATGAATACCTTTCTACGGTACAGCCCAGAGCCAAAAACTACAACAGGGCTAAAATTACAAAATAAAAAAATTGTTTTCAATTGTCCAACATCATTTCTATTTATTTTCATAGGTAGTTGTGGTTTAAAATGTATGTGTGTGGACTTGCAACTTTTGCCAAAGCAACATCAGGAAACTGTATCAATCTCCATTTTTTTTCTCCATCAACATCAGTTTTGGCTCAGCGCTGCGATCATAAATACAAAAGGCGGAAACAGAGTGTCTACGTTTGAAAGGTTTCTAGCTTAGTCATCATGGAAAAGACTGGAGGAAAATGGAACAGACGTCAAGCCAGGCTGGAAATGTGTCACATCCCAATCATCTGTATAATCCTGAGGATGAAATCTGGTGGTTATTATACTTCTACAGCACTCTGCCTGGTAAGGTCCCACACTGAAGTCCACCTATCCTTCTTGGCCTGTCACCTTGAACTCAAAGCACTGTCCTAGAGATTTTGTCCAGTTCTCTTTCCTTCTTCACTGCCTTAAGAGTCTACCAGGGATGGTCAGACAAGTCACGGTGCAGAGGTGGCTGACTGGACAAACAACACCCATGTAATGTAACTGCATGGCTTGGATTTGTCTCATGCTATGCTGTCATGCGTTACAACTCTGTCTTTTCTCTTTCACTTTTCTCCTTGTATAAAGCTCTGGTTCTCACAAAAGTACACTTGACATGACGTCCCAACAAGGGAGCAACAAAGACCACCCCATAGGCCAACAGACATCCCCACGAGGTGTTATGTTGGGAAGGAAAAGTTTGCTGTTGATTAGTGTTTAAGCAACTTGCAGCTTGGGCAACCTGGCCCACCAGTTGGACAATCTACTGCCTTCCTACAAATGCAGATAAAATATACAAAAAAGTATGGCTGAGTATGGCTGGAAATGCATAGCGAACGTGTTATCTTTGGAGCGGGTTTCGGGGTGTAAATGCGGCTACGCAGCAGTCCCCATTCCTCAGAAACATAAGAGGCCAGCAGGGTGCATATATGGTCCAAGAGGCAGGGGTCTTAACCACGGCACCACCTCTGGGCAGCGAATCAAGACTGACTACGTGCTCGGGGGAAACAGACAGAGAGCTGCCCTTTCCTATCCCTAGACAGGACATCCTGGTGTCTTTGGGCAGGAGGAACCTGCTGAGGGCCGAGTCTTCATGAATGGGCCACAACATGGGCCAGGGGGACACAGAGGGAGGAGGGGCTGGGGAGATATCAAAGTATTGAATAGTGGCTCTGAGCACAGGCAGCTGTTCAGCCAATGAAACAAAAGAAGCTTCTGGAACAGTTCCATCACACTTTGTTGTCTTTCGGTCAGCCAACTCTTTGTTTTTAACTTTCTCTGTGTTTGCACCCTCCCCTACCCATCCTCACCCACCCAGCCACCCAGCCACACAACCACACACTAAACTCAGTATTGCAACACATTAAATGCCTGTTTCCCATCATCATTCCAGAGCAGAAAAGAGAAATACGCCAAGGGGTGCTCAGTGTCAGCTTGCCACACACGGTCAAAGGTCACAAATCTGGGAGAGCACACCTGAGGGGGGCAAGGCGACAAGGGAAGGAAGCTTTGATGGGAGGAAAGGCGTCAGGACAGGAAGTCAGGAATGTTTTCTGTTCTGTGTCATCTGAAAATGTTAATAAAATAAAAAAAAACATTAAAAAAAAAACCCCGGAAAAGATGTTATGAAGTCACTGAACATGTTTTAAGGGATTTCCCCTCTCATGGTATTTTTTTGTTTTTTAAGGGAACCGATTGGATGTTTTGGTCTCAGGGAACTGGAGCCACGGGTGTGTAGCCGTACTGAAAGCACCGCAGTCTGGTCGACCATGGCTTCAAGATGTCAACTTGTGGGGTAACGTTCAAGCAATCAAAACAACATGATTGAGATATGTGGTAGACCATTTCCCTTAGGAGAGGAGTAATAAATTCCTCGCATCCATTTTGGTTAATCTGGTCCACTCTGAAACGTCCCCACGCTGGGTTGATTAGGAGGAATTTCAAAACTTCCCATGGCTGTTTGGAGCTGAGAGAGCCTGTTCTTCTGGACGTTATGGGAAATTAGGAGTGCCAGACCAGATAGCTGTTAGTAGTTTTTTTCACCTTCAGATATTAACAGTTTATATCAAAGTCAATACATATACAATAGCTTTACAAATGGGAGCGGGTTTCATGTACCATGTCGGTCAATAAAAACTTTTAATTGGTGTAAAGATAAGAAAAATGCAGAGTTGCCCGAGGTTTTCATTTAACATCAGCAAAATACAACAGCTCTAGCAAGATAGGTTAGTGGTATACTTCTATCTTTAGTGGACAGGAGGATAAATAATGAGAAATAAGTAAATAGTAGTAAGAGTTGGTAAAGCATTATTCAGGACCCAATACATGGCTAGCATAGAAGTTCAATAACAACCCTCAGGTTCAGATCAGGGTGACCGTTCCTCCCAATAACACCCCTCCAGATCTCCAAGTTGTTGTCAACGTGAGCGCTGAAGTCTCTCAAAGCTATGGAGTCGGTAGGTGGAGCTTGCTCCAGCATCCCAGAGTACTCCCAACTGCTATTGCTATTGCTATTGCTACTGCACAAGTTTACAACTTTTGTTTGTGCATATGCTACTATATGCACAAACAAAAGTTGTGAACTCATACTCGCATTGAGGTGATCCTCTGATCCACCAGGATGAACTCCAAATGTTCTCTATAGCTCTCTCCAGATAGCATTAGTATTATTACATTTTATCCTGTCCAGAACAAACGAGTGTAGAAATATCATTAATAAATAGTCAGTTAACAGTTCATACCTGTCATTTGATTTTTTGTTGTCATCAAATGCGTGTTAATGGTTATATTTCTTATGATGCCATAGTAATCAGAGTCAAATTGGCTTAACTAACTGGCATAAGTAAACTGATAGACAATGTAGTTATGGAACAATGCAACTCCTATCGTGATTAATGAACATTGTTAGCTGAACCTCCTGTTCTTATATATTGTAGATATTTTCCTCTCTATCCTGTGGATCATTTTTATTCAGCAAATGATCAACAAATGATGCATTGGCATTCCTAATGATGGTCAGCTGTCCCTTCAATCTGCTGGAAAGCATGGATGCTGTTGTGTTGCCATTCAGACACTATTGCAGCCCCGCTATTATTCAGTTTTCATGATTTTGTTTTCAAATGTACTATGGCTCAGGGTAAGGATGATGTCCATGATGTTTTGCAAATACATGTGTCATCTCTCAATGTCAGTCTCTCTCTGTGTGTGTGTTTGTGGGGTGTGTGTGTGTGTGTGTGTGTGTGTGTGGCTCTCTCTCCCGGCCTTGCCTTTGCTCCACACCTGTCCTCCATCAACCTATCAGCCCAGCAGAATATATACCACAGCTCTTCAACCACTCATCGCGAAATTGTTCCGCCAACTACCGTGGGAGTCACTCTTTCAGCCGCGCTAGGCTAGTGTTTTTACTTGAGATATTTCCCTGTGTTATCCACTGCTCTGCTAACTGCTCTTTCCTATGCCCCAGGATCCCCTGAACCCGTCTTCCCATGTGTCTCCACGCGTCAAGCCGACTGCCTGCCCCAGCTCCAACCAGCCTACCTCTGCACCCTCCACCATCCCTTCACCCATTCTCTCATTAAATCCTCTTTTCCCTACTCCCCTTGTCTGTGTGTGCATTTGGGTCCTGAAGCGAAACCTAACTGTGACAACATGTATTTTAATTAAAAGTTAAATGAATTTTAAGTCCTCACAGGCAGATCAGTCACAATACATCACAAATGGGACCCTGATTGGCTGAAAACACCATTTCCTCTAATTGGACTGAGGTGAACCTGGTGGGTGAAGGCTTTCCAGTGCAAATGATGCAAACTGGCCTGATTGGATGGATTTCAATCAGGACCAAGTCCAGCTGTCATTCGTTTACTGGAGTTGGTCTGGCTCAGCCTGTGAAGAAGGGAAATGCAACAACTTTACATTGAATCAAACTCACAAAATCAGTTTTAATGATGTATATAAATAAAGGAAAATCTGAATTCCTTTGATATGGAACCTCTCATTTAAGTGATTGTACTGCTGCACCACTCCTTCCAATGTTAAAACATGTTCACACCAAGTACAGGATAAAAAGGCATTATGTTGCCCTCATGTGGTTGTGTTGAAAACTCAGTGAAAAAGGCTTGACCTCTTAAAATGATGTCTATATATATGAGAAATATATTTGTAGATGTTTTTATTAAAAAATATTTTCACAAATATCCACCCATGTTTATTTCAAATATACACAAATATATTATATTCCTGTATGGCCTGTATGTTATGAATTTTACTTTTTTGCAATTTTGCAATCAATAAACAGAATTATTGCTTCTACAAATAGTGCAACTTGGCAGGGTGTCTGTGGGAGTTAGTCTCTTTAGTAGTGGTGATAAAATAATGATTAGTGTCTCCCTTCAGTCAGTTAACACCTATTAGAAACGTTATAGAAAGCTATGATGCAAAGAACTGCCACAAGCGTGTCACTTAGGCATGTACACATTTTCTACTTTATCCACTTAAGAAAAAAGTAAAAATCAAGCTGAAAAGTCAAGTCAAGCACTGCAACTCAAAAGTGTCAAGGCAGATCTAAGGACCCCAAGAAAGTCAGAACATCTTGAAAAAGACGTTCTTTCACAAAAGTGTCCTTATCGTCGTTATTCTGTATACTGCCTGTGTCCTCTGCTTCCATCACTTGAAAATGTTATTGGGATATTTCTCTCGGCTTGTTCAATTCTCCTTGGTCAAGAAATCTGCCAGTGGAACGTGCAGGTGGCTGGTGGAGGATAGTCACATTGTCATATTGTGGTAAACCGAGATTAAAGTTCTGGTGAAAAAGAGCAATCGCTCTTTTATTGTACACTGGTGGGTAAAGACGTAAGGAAGAGATGTGGGGGGTCCGGGGCTTGGATCGAGTTGCCAATCGGGACCTGGGGAGACACACAGAGGAGAGGGAGTGAGACACAGGGGGTTGGTCTGGGGATCGTGTAGCATCCAAGTCCGGTTTTCCATCGTCGTGTCACTGTAGCGGCGGGTTCACACTCAATCAGGTCCAATCTGTATAGCTGGAGTCAAGCACAGTACAATCACTTCCACAATAGCTTCTTCTCTCACTCTCTTGTGTCTGCATCTGGGTCCAACTTTACTTGCCCGTTACATACACCTATAAAACCTTTTACTGGCACATGTCATTGTAACATTGTCATGAAACTTTATAACAAGGATCACTGTATATTGAGCCACACACAGCATTCAGCACCATGCAGTATGAAGTAAAAGATGATGAAACAACGACATCTGTACATTGCACTTGCAGAAATAACAACATACTAACACTTACGGACCGTAAAACACACTTGTTGTCTAATTGGTCAATTGGGCCCTGATAGAGGTCTAACAACTCAGAACTTCAAGTGGTTTTATACAAAAAGGTAAAGTTCATGCTCACCTGAGTCACACAAAATTCCCAAAATGTGTCCGACTATGATTTGAGATGCTGGAAAAGTAGTCTCAATTCGACAAATTGATGTGAAGACATTCAACCAACACATCAATTGATGACACAGAACATGAACTGGAGTTTGATAAGCATGGAGTCCATGGAGTTCTGCTTCAAGTAACGCCTCACAGGTTAAACTTTGAAGAGCAGTTTGTTCTGTGAAACAGTTCAAAATGTCTTCTATCTTAATACTCACCATCTCATACCTTACCTTAGATAACTTGTCTCCTTGTGTGTTTTCTTCAACCTCAAATCAACAAGAAATTGTTTTCAGTGTCCTTCTGAATCATTGTGAAGTCGACTGAAACAGCTTTAACCATGCTACAGTTTTAACCATGCTCTGCAGAGGGCGCTCTTCTCTTCTTGGAAAATCATCCTGCAGAAATGTTCAAGTGTTGGTTTATTCCAAAAATGAAATCAAGTCGAGTTCAAAGCGACCTCAGTCCTGAAGTGGCCTGATGGTTCACCACTCAACACCAAATGCAGGATTTGATGCTGTTCTAGAAACACTGGATTGATGAGACAAGGTGAGACAAGTGTAATAATGGACTCTAGACACACTATAGACCCTATAGGAATATTATAGAGATACCATAGGATTTAAAAAGAACACTGTAAAGTACAGTCTGGTCACTATAAACTCACTATACCACAGATACACTATTAGACCCGATCGGAATATTATAGGAATATTATAGATACCATAGCAGACAGCAATACTATAACGTACAATTAAGTCACTATAAACTATAAGAGTACAAACATACACACTATAGGACCTTATAGGAATATGATAATAATATTAAAGAGGTACCATAGCAAATAAAACGATATATGTCTGTACTGGATTATTATAGGAATTACAGTACACCATTAATTTCTGAGTAACACAGACACACAATTAACACTGTCCGAGTTTTTTTAAAATTATTATTATTTATAACTATTTAAAGGTATTTTAAACTATTTTAAACTATCAAGCATATGTCCACTTTCTCTTCTCTCTCTTTCCGATTCTGTTGTGGCTTTGGGTCTGCCAGACCTCTTGCTGTCAAAGTTTCCTCCAGTTTCCAAGTGCCTGTACTCACTGACACCTTGGCTCTGAAATTTATATTTTTCAGTTTTTGCTGACCTAAACTTTTTTTTTTTTTTTTAGCAGTTTACCGCATACCTTTGCACCATTTCAGGTTATTCACTGGACTTGAATTGCTTAAATTTCAATAAAAAATGGAAAAATGGGTCTAAAACTTTTCACTGGTAGTGTAAGTCTGTATTGGAAAATTATAGGAATATCATGGCCTATAGGCCTATTACCTTATTACAGTACAACATTAATTTCTGAGTAACACAGACACACACCTAAAGCCGTCCGAGTTTTTAACTATTTTAAGCTATTTTAAACTATTTAAACTATCAAGCATATGTCCAGTTTCTCTCTCGTTGCCATAAAAAGTCATAGTTTAAGTTGGCAGCAACTTTGAATTACCCCAGGCCTAATGGGGCCCTTTCTTTTCATGGCAAACCAGATTTAACACTGTTACATATACAGTATATATAAATAACGGCATCACTATTGAAGTAAAAATACTGCACAGCAGATAAATTGCATTATAAAATGACAACAAATCACTTCATACATACCTGTAAAATAATGATATATATAAATGAATCTGCATTTATTAAATTAACCTCTAATATACCTGCTAATAGAAATACAAATTTCACTCGTCTGTCTTCTCTCTAAAATGCAGCACTGTTGTGTCTTCATTATACCAAAAGGTGGCGCCAAAGCTCCATCCAGTTTACTCTCTACCACCACTCTGGTCTTTCCTACCGTCACTCTAACAACAGATCATTTTAAAAATAAATATTGACAGAAAATAATTTAATATGAATATTTCATTGAACATGATAACTTCAAAAATATATATTTTTTTATTTAAGGAGGAGAAGGAGAAGTAGTGGAACTGGAACGAGGCCCAAGCACCAGCTGTTCTGTGTTCACTAGGTGTCTTGATAACCCAGTGACAGACCTGTACTCACACACTCAACCCTGTAGCATCTAGATTTGGTGTCTGGTGAATGGAGCTGCCTGCCTAATAGTCCTGTAGATTGATGACGCCGTAGCCTGTCGTCCTCTATAGTCACTATTTGTGGGTTAGTGCATCATTCATTTTTCTGTATTGGGCAACTGAATTAATGCTCACTGGATTATGGCACAAGGGTTTGTTACATTACATTGGTAAATGTACTGACTCTTTTCCTCTGAGCAGACCATGAGCCATAATAGTTACAAAAGTGGTAGATTCGACTTCTCTTGACTGGCCAACCTTCAGAGTTGCCTTACTGTAGATGCATTGACGTATCAAACAAGTAGTGTTCTTCAGCTGAAGAAAATATATTGGCCCAAGAGTGACATCTAGTGGTTAAATGCAACACATGTCAACACGTCATGATGACGCTTTGAACTGAAGTTTGCTCTTACACCACTAGGGGGCAGCGCAGACAGTGGAAAATAAATGAGTGGGACAGGACCAAAGAGCTTTCATAATACCTGTGCCAACCTTTAACTCCTATCATGCCACCGATTTTATTTGTTTTCTACAATCTCTGCACTCCTCCTCACCATCCAGTCGTACGGGCCGTAAAATTTACTACTGTCCCCATTTATTATCACCCAAGCATTTTTTTTTGCATAATCTTGTACTTCTAAAATGTTCTGGGCTTTGCGAGCCACGTCATTTTGAAGCCGCAGGAATGTCGGTTCTCCAATGCCCATGATTTATTTTAAGTATCCCAGTCTAGTATTCTCATGATACTTTGAAACTGACTGTTGAAAACTCACTGCACATATATAGTGATACGTCTACTGTGCATAGCAGGTCTTGCACTGATTCTTTACACTTTGTGAGGTCCCTGTTGTCCTTCAATAAATAAATAAATGAATAGATAGACAGACAGACAGACAGACAGACAGGTGTGTAGGTAGGAAGGTAAACAGATAGATAGGTAACTAGATAGACAGATATATATATATGATATGATACTATTTCAACTATTTTCCTGGTCACTGTGCCGAAGGGTAATCTGACTCGTTTTATTTTCTGTAGCTGGTTCTGTTTCTTTTGAATAGAAACGTCTCGTCACACCGCTATGACATGTGCCTTTGTCTTCCACATCCAACTGGTTCAATGACTGTTCCTGGCTTCCTCTTTCACTGTTTCAAACCTAACTGCTGTCTCCGTGGTAACAGCCTCTGTACATCTGATAGCGTCTGAAAGACAAGGTGTGTGTTTGTGTGTGTGCATGTACCTTTCTGTGGGGAAGTCCAAAAATGTGTGTGTAAGTGAGTGTGTCTCTGTGTCTGTGTGTACTCAAGGGTAAATCTTTAAGAGGAGGGTGAATAAAATAACACCAGCCAAGGAAGATTTTTTTATTGGTTTATAGGTTTTTCCCTGCCGCTCACTGACACCAAGGCCTGCAACTCTTAGCAACTCCCAAACAGTTCAATCACTATTTTGACAACAGTGACTCCCCCTCACATTCCAGCAGTAGCAGTATCACAGTCCACATCCTCAATCTCAGATATTTCATTTTCTGTCTCATTCACTGTGGAACCTTTTCTTTCATCGGAAGTAAAAAAACAAAACCCAAAACATGAAGTTAATATGACAGCTGCAGAATAGTGTTGTAGTTGTAATCGTGATCAAAATGCAGTATTTGCCCAACTGTAGTCAGGACACAGTCACATGCACAGTAGTTCCCATGTGTTTCTCGTTATTGTCATGGCAACAGTCGAAAGCACAAATGGACGTCAGACATCCTACTCAAGCCAGACAGGAAATCTGGAGTTTTGTGTGTGTGTGTGTGTGTGTGTGTGTGAGAGAGAGAGAGAGAGAGAGAGAGAGACACTGAAACAGTACAGGAAGATATACATGTGTTTCAGATGAGAGTGTGTTTCAGTTGATCAAGACAAACTAACCATCAATTAGCCAGACCATGCTGTGATTTATACAAGACGGCTTTGTTGGGCTCGACTGCTCTCCTGTCCTACGACCAGTTTTGGGCCACTGAGTGTGTGTGAGTGTGTGTTTGTCCGTCAATCAAGCCTCGGCCCCCTGTAATTGCGTAATACCACAACGAATATAGAGGCACATGAAATTATAGGTACTTTTTTGAGTTCTTTGCATGGGCATAACACGTCTGTGTATATGTGCTGCATGTGTACGTGAAGGCCACAGCCTATGTGTTTGCATCCAGAGATGCATGTGGCATTTATTTATGTTTATATCTGCATGAAGTGGATAATTGATCACAGAGCTCTTTGGTGTGTGGTCACTTCTCATCTGCTGGTAGGCCGTCTAACCCAAAGACACATGGAGCCTGTTGGAGAGGAGAAAGCAGAGACATAAATTATTGTGTATGAATAGAGGCTGTGTTTGTATGTGTGTGTGTGTGTGTGTGTATGTGGGTGGTTTTGACTCATACTTTCCCAATGATCTGCTGGTTTTCATTCATATCAAGCCTCTGCCTAGACGAAACTCTCCTTGAAGAGAGGAATATTACTTCATGGCGCTGCCATGGTGTGTAAGTGTTTGGCTTCATTCGCCACCCGCCAATTTCTACTCTGACGTCTTTCAACAACAACTCATACTTCGGTTTATATCAAACCTATGAAGTGGACATCAGCAGCTGGTCTGAATGTCGACTGACATGTAAGACAAACACAATGAATGAGCTAAAGATAATCATAGTGACAGCAACACAAAACACCGAGGTCTGTTAGAGGTTGTGTAAATGCTGTATGGCTGCAGGTGATGATGGTGTTGTAGTGCAACAGATGTCCTATCTCAGCTCCTGTCAATGTATTTGACGTTATTTATACTGAATATAGACTTCATTCATTCATAAATAGAAATAAAACAAATATATACACTATCTATAAAGTAACAAAAATGCTTGACATGAACCAAAAGAAGCTTACAAAAGAATAAAATGGAGAATAAAGAGTAAAATATCTGCAAAAATGTATTTTTTCATGTGTATTTCCAATTCACCCTGAAACCTTTCTTGCATGGAAACTAGTGACTTCTCAAACCTTGTTTGCAGACAAAATACTCTTTGCATGATGTTCGGAAGCATTTCCAACCAGAGTTAATCTGATAAAACAACACGGTAATTCTCCCTTCTGCCACCAGCAAACACGCTGAACGGTGTAATTTTCACATCTGCTGACATCGCACTATAAATAGACTTGCAAATCTCTGCTAGTCAAGTCGGTACCTGTGTAAGTCTTTATTGGCGGCAGCACAGATACGTTTACAGCTTTACAGAATACTGTATTTGCAGGAAGTATGACGACTCATTCATTTGTTAAGGTATCGTGCATTTACCCATCAAACTGCATTTTGATGGCTGAATCAGTAACTACTCTGTAAGAGCCAACACCAGTGGAATGCCCTGAAAGCAAACGCTTAACAAGGCATCACATCCAGCGCCGGCTGCAGATGCCAGCGCAATTATATCCCTCC
Source organism: Gephyroberyx darwinii (assembly GCA_900660455.1). Lineage (NCBI taxonomy): Eukaryota > Metazoa > Chordata > Actinopteri > Trachichthyiformes > Trachichthyidae > Gephyroberyx > Gephyroberyx darwinii. The sequence goes on from CABFOQ010037847.1 coordinate 28,236, forward strand.
GGGGGGAAACATGGCTTGATTTGAGTCAGATTCACTGTGTGGTTACTGGCAAGCATCGTTTATTAGATTCTTCAGCTTGGAGCGGTTCACAAATCCTCCTGGCTCAGCTTGAACTGAACGGCTTTTACAGTCATCAGACCACATTACCCCCCTTTAGGCAGGACAGGCCGAGCTCTGACCGGCCAGTGAAAGAACTGCATTGTCCACATGATTTTACATTCAGAACAAATGAATCGACCGAATTGTTCTCGGTGTTTTATTGAGTGAAGCGCCGTTAAGAGTTTTGGAAGCGCACAATCCCATCATTGTATGCATTTGATTTAGAGGAGTCAAGCTGAGATAAACACAATTAATTTTGCCCTCCGGACGATGCCATGCTTGTAATCCGTTGAGAAAAAAAACTCTGTGGGTGGTAGCAGAATTTGTGTGTGTGTGCATGCATGTGCGGGTCTTTGCATGCACATATGCATCTGTGTCATTTTGCACTCCTGTTTGTGAGGTCAAACCCGCAGCTGCCCTATATTTCTTTTACAGACGAGGTTTATTTGCTGTATTTGCTGTAGCTTCACCGTGCGAATTCTCACAAAAGGTCAGTCCTGTGAGCGTTACAGACACAGAGTGAAGATCTGTCCTAGATAGATTAACATGACTGATGAAGAGGCGCTCATAAACAGTAAGTCTGTAAATGCAGGAAGTCACAGCAAGCCCTGACAGGATCACAAACAAAATGATGAAGCTAATGACATGTCTGCAGAAGAGGAGATGATTTCATACTTTGTTGTCCACTTAGACCAAAATTTGCCTTGAATCTCATCGTGTCCCCATATTAGCTAACAGGTTAATAGGTAAAAAACTGGTACAACGCAACAGACAGTTGCTTGGCTCATGTCCTATAGTGCTTGTATCTGTCAAAACAAAATACAAGTACACGATTTTCCTCCACACGCTCTCTTCGGCTCCCACAGGATTACCGTGTTGCTGATGGTATTATTCCCTGCAGTTTTTCCTTACGCACCACCTGAAACAGTTCAAGTGAAAGGCTTAGGCTGGCAGAAAACCATTATAATGATATCCTCCCTTATCTCAGCTCTCCTTTACCTCCCCCTTTTTCTCATTTCTTCTCTATCTTTCACTCCCCACCTCTTTCTATTCCTTTTGTGTCCTGCACTTGGCGAGGAAACAGGTCTCATGAGGCCTCGTGCTCCGGTTGAGTAGCGACGAAAGGCGTGAACCTGGGAGAGGAGGAATCTGACATGCCGCTTTAAGCCTTGTGTTTATTTATCCCTGACTTGAGTCTTAATAGCGATCGTTCCCGACAAGCCTAAGAAAACTAACAAAACCCAGACGAAACATTTCTCTTTTTTTATCCACAGAGATGATTCAGTTCAAAGTGATAATCTTTGAGTCTCTTATGCAAGATAGCTTTAGATGAGAGCATCACCAAGTTTATGGATTAGGATTACATCACCCGTGGCCACACACATACCGTGTGAACCCTGGCTCAAGGAAGAGGTGTGGGATGATCGCATCGTACGATGATGTAACTGGGGAGGACGTCTCCTTTACTTATACTGACATCATCGTTTAATTATTTCCTAAACAGCATTTTATCATTTCACTAAACTACAAAATAAGAGCTTTTGAAATTCTGAGTAGGATTTGATCACAGTCTTAGGTGAGGTGAGAGTCAAATGATATGAGTTTACTCTGTAACTGTGTGTACACTGGATCTGAACAGACTAAAGGAGTTCTTCATCTAAATGCCATGAGATTGGAAGACCGCACTGACTTTGTTTAGCCGATCCCCTCATTTGTTCGGCATGTCCCTCTGGTGTTGCGGCATGCCCGGGCTCTTGGACGAAAGCGCCTGCCTCTTGCTGTTGTGTCTGCAGAGGTAGTTCTCAGTCTCCGGATTACTTTGAGATCAGGTATATTGTCGGTTTTTGAGTCAGGGTGAGGTCACATTAGATCATTTGTCTTCGCAGTTCAAGGGATCAGACGCAGCTATCCGTACCCATTTTGGGATTTAAGCGATGCCTGTTAAGGAGTGGCTGGGATGAAAGAAATTGTTTAAAGATAATCCGACGCAGTAATGCTGAAGAATGAGAACTGTGTGTGTTTCTCAAACGTCAGATCTTTGTAAAAGAGATGGCTAAGGGTAGAAAATACCCTCACAATGCCCACTTATTGGTTTATTCAGTAATATTTCAATCTCAACTGATCAGAATTAAGTACCATCTTTTTTTTTCAATTTTTTTGTCTAGTTACAGTTTTTGCATCACACACCATATTCAGGAGTTTGTATGTGTATACTACATTCTTGTTGTAGTAAGGGAGAAATTGCCATGACAGCAAGGGGGGGTCAGATAGTTTGACATTGTGCATGAGACTGGAAATGTTGATGGTGTTGTCATCTAGAGTCATACTAAATTCTTCCTTCCTTTTGCACTCCCCCTTGTTGAAATACCTCCGAAGTTCTCTTATAAGGAAGGCACGTTAAATTAGACGGTCTAATTTGAACCGGGATGATGATGGGGAGGCAAGGGTATGCAGGAGTTGAGCCAACTCCCCTGAGGCACGCCAGATTAGGTGAAGTCGGACCGAAAAAACCTCTAGGGGGTCAACTCGGTGGATTCTCTGATATAAAACAAAAAAAATAATAAACAAATGCCTTTCGAATGAGATCACTCCAGGAATCTCCCTTACATAGCCTGAGCTCTTTCTGTGTCCTACTCAGACCACACAGTTGGCCCTTAGTCAAAGACCCTGAGAAGAAAACACCAGAATTGTCTTTAGCCTGCTTACGTAAGAACAAGTCATCTGAGCCAAGAGTAAAGATCGTGTTCGTCATCATATCAAGGACTTGTTTGTATAGTGTGATTAGGGGAGATGTCGATCAGTGGAAGGACAGGCGGTGTTTGATGTTACCCCTAACGTCTGTTTAGTCTGCAACTGTCACGTCAAGGTAATCTCCGAGGCCGGGACAGATAAATCCACTCATTTTTTACAGTGTTTTTCTCACGTACCAGAGAGGTATCAGGTGGAATTTGTTAATAATTACACAAAATCCGGTTAAGAGGTCTCGTGATTTTCTGCCTACCTTCAAAGGTCTAACAGCATCCTTTACCTCCTCTCCAACCTGCCCATATCTCCCCTCATTTGTCATAATTGTTTATAGGGCTTCTGTGTTGACCTTCAGCAGCATTTTGCAACAGCCCTACCCCATGCGGTTGAGAGATAATAGCCAGATTCCCAGTAGCAGCGAGCAGTGTAAGGCCTTTTTTGGTCATATCAGAGGACTGGGAGGCCAAATAAGCCAACTGCTGGGAAGAACGCTGTAGACTCAGCAGTAAGCTGCATTACTGCTGCTTGACCTGCAACTGGCAGCATTCAGTGGCACGCACTGGCTGTCTGAGAATGGCCTTTTTGGAGATTCGGATCAAAGACGCAGTTTAACTCGGAATGATTAAGTTTTATAAAGAAGTGTATACATGACATTTTAAGAATTTCATTTGTTTCCTCCAGTCTTGCGTAATGTCTTTGTCAAACACAGTGAAATAGATATGACCAGACTTTTGTGGGTTTCTGGAACTTCACAGACACAAGGGGGGAGTGAAGTGCTAACATTTGTCAGTGATAAACCTGCTGTGCAACTGGGGTTTTCTGCCTGTTATTAGTATTGTAGCCTAAGTTAAACTATTGCACTCCCCACCATCTGCCCCAATAAACAAACGCATGCCAGAAAAGAGTGTGCAGCCCTGTAGCACTTTTAGAAAAACAGCAGCACATCCCGTGTATTACTTGTAGAAGAAAAGAACAAATCATGGCACTTCCTGTCTGTTAGTCATTGGTCAAAATAGCTCCCTAGGGGACATCACCTCCCCTGGAGAGGATGTCCTGGAGAATAGGGGTAAGGGTGGACGTGCACTACAAAAGCTTGATAAGATTTAACCCAACAGAGGCAGCCCCACACAAATCCCAGATCTCTAAAGTTCAATCCCACATAATACTTTCAGAAGATTTTAATCAACATCTTAGAATTTGAGAAGGATGGGAACTCTAATGCTACAAAACAGCAGAATTCCTTTACTGTGTGTGTGTCTGTGTGTGTGTGTGTGTGTGTGTGTGTCTGTCTGTCTGTATGTCAGGAGTTAAGCAGCTGCTCTGCGTGACTGGTGTGCAGAGGACTGTAACC
>CABFOQ010037847.1:32450-50383 GCA_900660455.1 Gephyroberyx darwinii
TTGCCACACCCCTCACTTTGGGAGGGAATGGAGAGGTGTTGGTGTGATGACAGACACTGGGTGACCTCTGTAGCTGGGCCGCCATGCACTATTGGATTGCCACATACACATATTGACGTTACGACACACACACAGTCTTGACTGGGGATAGATTCACATACACACACGGAAACACACCCACACACACACACACAGTGTTACAGGACATAAATGCTCAACAAGCACGGCTACCAATACGCTTCCCCACATGCTGTCCAGCTGCGAGGCGCATGACTTTTTTCGTCTCAAAACTAAACAAACCCAATAGTCATGTTTACCATACCGTTTGACAGCTTCTTCCTGTGCATGTTACCACGGCAACAGAGTGAACACAGTGTAACAGGATCCCTGGATGACCTAACCTTTGACTCACAACTGTACAACTACCAGCCGATAAGATGGACTGATGCTCGCTTCCTCTCTGTGTCTTTGTGTCAAGTTTTCACTCAGTACAACAGCGTTTTCTTATGGGAGAGTTTCATAGGGCAAACAAACGGTCCAAAGCAAATATATAAAATGCGTCTCCATGAAAGGAATGGTTAGGGAAGATTTTTCATGAAGACCAAAGTCCTTCACGAGAAACTAGAGGAGACGCTCTTATTTTGTAGGGTGGGGCGGAGAGGCAGAACCCATTCTCTAATCCCTCTTTACCAGCAACAGCAAACCAAAGCTTCATAATGTGGGAGATATTCTGTGGCGTACTGCTCAGTATAGTCACATGAGACTTTTATTTTTGACAGACAGCAGCAGACTGGTTAAGCAAGCATGCACCACACAAAGCCTCGCACAGTTATTAAACTTTAAACCTTTTAAAATTAAAGGAACTGTTGTTATGTGGGGAGCCACCAGACACAGGCCCGTGATTTTGGCTGCCAACCAATTGAAAACATCCCCCTGTTAAATCCTGATGAATGGGGTTTCGCTACTAACCATTAGACTCCCATACTCCTTGTTTACCCCATTCTCACTCTCTGCTTCATTCGCTCTGAGTCAGGTTCCACTCGGCCAAACAGGAACCGGGCTTTGTCAAGATTATGTTACGCGGGCCTTTTATGTCTGAGCAAAGGGCAGGGAAATGAGCTATGCAGGTGTGGATGTGTGTGTCTGACTGTGTATGTGTGGGCACGCTGTTATGATTGAGGGTCATTCCAACCTTTGTACTCTTTAAACGTGGACTCTCCCTTCCTGTGGTGGAATTCCTCTCGTGAAGAGATTTCCCCCCCCAAATAATCTCTATAATCAGCGCTCCCTCTCCAAACTGCATCCTCCGCTGGGGGCAAATAAGGAGAATTAATATGGGAAACAGGAAGGCCTTTGTGCACAATATCACGGCTGTCGTGAAACTGGAGGTTTACAAGGTCCTTTATTTGCTGAGTAGGTTTTGTGGGGCATGGCTGCAGAGATTCCTTTCTAAGTGATCTCAGTCTCAAAGCCACTTGACTTTTGAAGAGCGGGTAAGGAGGACAAAGAGAGTAGTGCAGTCCTACTTCCTGCAACTGAAAAACAAGTTGTTTTTTCTTCTAAAGAGAAGATCAACCCCAAATTTATCTCTCAGTTAGACTACTGCAACGACTACTACTGCGTCAGTCAAAAGTTGCTCTTACATAGACTTTACTAATCACCTGTAAAGGAAAAATCCACCCTCAGATACTCTGAATGCTCTACACTAGTTATTTTGTGAAGTGTTATTTACATTTTTGGTGTACCCACTTTCCCTCAACCTGCCTCGTCTACTTCTACTTCAGTTAGTGATTTCCTACATTTCCCAGAATGCCCAAACTTGCTGCATTCAGCAATAAGTTATACATGTAGGTGAAGAGAGCAATAGTGATGATGTTGCAAGAGCAATAAAGCTTTTTCCGTTTGAGAAAAAGCAAGAGTCACACTCCTTACTCAAAACATGTCTTGTGGCTGCATTGCATTCTGGTCTATTGAGGCTACTGTCGGTGGAGAAATTAGAACCTCTTCTACGGACTTCCCCCTGTATGATGGTTGAACATCGGTGCAAAATGGTGGAGATAGCTGAATTTCTTTTTCTGCTATTGTAGCATTAAGCTATTGTAGGCATCTCCATGTGACGTCACATTGTCTACGTTTGGAATAATAGAAATACATAACCACAAAACAGCATGGGCCCAGAAATGCAAGGTGCATCGGCATTAGCTGTATTTCTTTCACAGCGTTAATGTTTTTCTTTTAAAGGGTGACCCGTAGGAACAGTTCAGACCTCTTAGATGTCTGTGAGTCAGACTGCAGCCTGAGATCCTCTGGCAGGGCCCTTTTGAATCTCCTTTAGTCTAGACTATCAGGTCCCCCACACTGTGGACCACCCTGATGAACATAGGGTAGCAAATTCAGTATGAACCCTTAAAACACTCTTTTATAGACCTGCTATTATGTCATTTTTTAATTTTTTTTTAATTTGTTTTTTAATTACTTCTGAATGTGGTTTTCAGTTGTTAAGTCATATTTATACAGTTAGCTATTGTTTGTTTTTACACGTTTTGTAAAGCAATTTGTAAACTGTATTTTATATCAGTGCTATATAAATAAGGTCTATTTTTATTATTAATTCACATCTGCGTTAAAACAATCCCGTTCAGTGGAGATGGAAGGTTTATATTAGCAGAAGTATATTATAAAATGATATGATCATATGATGAATTGATGCTTTATAACAAAATGAATTACCTCCATTTTGGTTATAAAAGGCTCAGGAAGGGGAATCTTTTTTATCTTTAAACCCAGGGAGTATTACCTTCAATGTATCATAACTGCGTGATGTATTGTAGGGAAGTGTCTTGTAGGCTGCTCCCTGCATGACACTATATCATATCGTTGAACCTTTCTACGTCATTACGCCAGAACAAGGCAGCACTGTGTCACCGTGTTTGAATCATTTCCCCTCTGCTCTGGAATTTGGGTAAGTTACTTATTCAAAGAACGTCAAGGTTACTGAAACTGTTAACAGATAATGAGTTTCAAGTGCGTGTGTATCTGAAAAGCTCCCTCGTCTGAAAGAAAAACAAAACATAAAGAATTTGTGTTATCGTTTCCTCCAAAGTAGGTAAAGTTAGATGCTTGGAACTCACTGAACTCAGCATATGAACACGCGATATTCTTTCTGCAAGAGTCATGTCAGGTTAGACTCATGCACAGTATTTTTAGCAGAGGATAGGGGGGTAATCATCTCCGTCCTTTGGGTGTACAGCTTGTGACTTTCTGGTCACCAAGTTCTTTTGGTCGGCGTTTCCACGGAGACCAGACAGAGTGACTCACACACATCAGATTCAGCCAATTCAGTTTCTCCAGTGCGGGCCTCGGATTTCCAGCTCTCTGCCCACGCAAGAGGAATGGAAAATGAAAATGGGGAGAAAACGGTGGCTGGACGGACGGTGGCCTGGTGCCCAGTTCTGTTCTTACTTAATCTGCCTGCCTCCCTCACATCTGCTCTCTCCTACACTCGTGTTTTCTCTCTCTCTGTATCACTCTCTTTCACTTTCTTGCTTTCTCCCTGACGCTCACCCTCCTTTTCGCCTATTTGCTAACCTCTCCACTGCTCCTGTTTTTTTTTAAGCTATGCTTGGCAATTTTGCATGTTGGCGGCTCCACAAGGCAGCAAGCAGCAACTGTTTGAAAATTTTGCTCTCCAGTACCCAGAAATCTTGTAAAATGATGCCAGTAAACTGCACACAGCAACTGCAACATGCAAAAGGGACGAGAGAGCTAGAAAGTTCCTGATCGCTGCTGAGACAGTTTGTATTTCAGTTGTAAAGTTTCCATTCATCACTTCCTGTGGGAGGAAAAGTGCACATACTAACATCAGAATTTAATTTGGGCAAGCAGGGAAAATCTACTGGCTGATCCGGGTGTGTTACTACGTAAAAATGTTGCCAACGGTTGCTTTAACCTAATCCATTTTCCCATTGCATTGCCATTCTTCATTCACCTTCCTCCCCCCTTTCATTTATTTCACTCCTCCGTCCTCCTCTCCTCACCATTCCCTCACTCTGCGTGCCCTTGCACCTCCCCCTCACTTCTCTTCTCCTAAGCCTCCACTCTTTCCCCCCCCTTTGCTTTCCCTCGCCTCCCTTCCACCGCAGCTCTTCTAAATTCTCCTTTCTCCCACTGGGAGGAGGCCCAGCTAGTCGGGAGCGTTGGGCGACTAGCTGACCCACACCCGACACACCCAACAGATGTGTGTGGTACAGAGAGAGAGAGAGAGAGAGAGAGAGAGAGAGAGAGGAAAAAAGTAAGAGTGACAGATGAGACAGCGTCGTTGCACTGCAGGCTTCTGACCTGTTATGAATGACTCATGCTACTTAGAGAAAGTCCTGAATGAACTCCTGTTCCCCTGAAACAGTTTATCTTCCCTTGTGCTCAGTGGTGTGTTATTAAGTCCACTGATAACCTTCTTGTTTAAACTAAACACACACGAGTAGTTCTGTCAAACCAAATACAGGCAGCTCATTAAACCGTGAACTCTGGCTGATGCAACGCGTTTGCAACAGTTGATGCTGGGAGTTCGCTGTAGGTTTGCGTCATCCCGCCCCTCCTTTATGGTATAAAACGAGTCTGATACTCATGCATGATTGCGACATTTATCTGTGACTTGGCTGCAGGCACCCCAGAGTCAAATCCGGAGAGATTGCCACACACACACGCACAGCATAGCGAGAATCACATGCTGCTATCGATTCGAGAATGAGATCAATTTGATATTTTTTGAGACTTTTTTATAATCCTTGTTGGGTTTTCATGGTCTCACCTGCACCGATTGTATTTCTTCACTTCACAGAGTTAGACATTCTGCTTTACTGCACCTTTTGGTAAACTATCAACTGGAGTCATGGATATGAAGCAACTAGGTTAGGGTGGAAAATGGTGCTACTTTTGCTCTGTGTTTTCATTTCACATGGTCCTGAATGTTGATAACCTTCACAGGGGTGCTTCTTTGCAGTGATTTCCCTTGAATATTCCTCCCTTACAGAAAAAGGCCATAGTAGTCATATAAGTAATTTTAGGATATAAATATCACACTAGAAGAATATTATAGGAATCTATAGAAATTCACTCTTTAGTAGCACAGACACAAGGGGTTATTGCCTTCACAATTTAAAAGACCGACGATGCCTTATAAAGGCAAAGCCCAGTTACTGGCAATCCCGTCTAACAACTTAATTCTTTTGCAAGGAAATCTGTTGGCTGTATCTGCATTGTAAACCCACGCTTTTAGAGAGTCAGTTTTGTTGTAAGTAAAATTGAGTTTTTCAAATTAGAAATAAAGGTAGCAGGTAGTGAATAGCATGACTAAGCACTGCGATCCTCTGTGGGCCCCTTCGCTCCATGCAGAGAGGAAGGTATTGTTCAACCAGCTCTCCGTGGGGGCCTGCCTCTGAGGAATGGCAGGTATGCAGAGGGGAGATCTTGTACTTGTACTCTTGTACTGCACACTGTGTCTCTCTATTTTATTCTGTTTATCTCTTTGTCATTTGGTCTCTCTCATTCTCTCGCTCGCTCTCTCTCTTTCTATCCATCCATCCATCCATCCATCTATCCATCCACCCATCCCCTCTTTCTGTGTTCCTCTGGAATGCCCTCTCTCCCTGGTTTGTCTGCCCAGCTTCTTTCAACCTTGTAATACCAGACGTCTGGCTGTCGGGGGATGGCGGAGGCCTGGAACAAAAGCTGTGAGTGTCAGATGGAAGACAGCTTTACGACTTTCCTCATATCAGCAGATGCTGAGATCGGTATGGGGAACCACTCATGTCATACACACTGTCACACACATTTTACACAATAACAGCTGTTGAGGAATGAAATGAGGCATTGGAAACTGCAAGAATTAGGCAACTATTGACTGGCTGCAGTTGGGCAAGTTTTGATTGCAGTCTGGCACAAATTGGGCAAAATGATTAATGATTAATTTTGCAATGCTATATTTCATACAAAGTGTCATTGTTAACATGAACAGTGCATTGATTTATGAAGTTTGAGCACAGATAGTATAGTCTGCTCTAGAGTATATTCTGCTGCCCTGCAATTTTTCCAGACAATTAGTGAACTCTCAATGCGATCGCGTGAACGGCTTACTAACATCAAGTTATGCAGTGAATCATCCGAGATCAAAAGAGGTCAATCTGTATCAAACAAACAACGTCCTGGAATTAGACTGACTAATGTGTACGAAAACAAACCCAGAGCAGAGGCAGACAGGACGGGGCTGAACTGTGACACATGTTTGGCAACAGCATGGGAATAGAGGCCCTCCTGAAATCACGGGGGCAGAGTTTGAGAACCGAAGGTCAGGATGTGAATTCCGTAGGAGCTGAGAGAGAGAAACATAATTTCCGCCTGCACAGACAGCAGAGAGGAGAGGGGTGTGTGGGAGAACGATGCATGGCAGAAGGCCAGCAGAGCCAGGCATGAAGAGGAGCCGTGTTACACATGGCTCTGTGTAATGATAGTCGTGTAATGATGATTAGCTTGGAGTTGCTATCTGACTGGAGGCTGCATTGGCACAGTAGTAGGCTGTAAATATTAACGCTAGGTTATTTGGAGATGTTGAGTCAACAGTCGGTGTCTGGCTTTTATGAAAAGTATATAAATGTAAAATAAACATTCGTCATAACACATAAACCACATGTCATATTGGTTTTCCTCAAAATCCCTGTCAAAGTGTCCTTGCATTTTCAAATCAAAAGCATTCACATGCATGATCTTTCATTTTTTAATGTTTTTTTTATTTCGTTTACAAAGGTCTTTCTCTTACTTTTGTTTTTTAAAACTCTTAAGCGTTTAAACTACTTTTTCGCTGGCTTTAACATCCTTGCTTTCTGACACCAATTTGCCGTCCACCAGAGTCTGAGTGACTGTCACCACTTTGGTCTGAACCGTCTTCTTCTGATCAATGGCATCCTCAAGGCTGAAATGAATGAGAAAAAAAAAGTTGAATTAAACACAACACAATTCAGTCCTAGTTTGTTCACTATGGAGTAAGATTGTTCATGCTACTGTGTTTTTTTAGTTTTTTTTTAAGTTACTTGATATTGACGCACTGGACTGAACAGTTGAAGTTAAAGTCAGTGAGGGGAAGTATTGGGTGATAGTGCTGAATTGCCCTGAAGAGGATGCTTTCCATATCAATGTAGCTTCATGTCATTTTTGCATGAAACTAATTTGAATCTAATTTGCGAATACAATGAGTTTCCCTGGGATGAATGAAGCTTTAACGTTGGTCATTTTAATGTCCGGTGAATGGTTGCTTTCATCAAAGGTATCAACTGTATTTTAAGAGCAGTTTTCGCTCCATTTCAGAATGTTGTCTTAGGTGCAGCACTCCCATAAACTACTCCCACCTGAAGTCTCCTCCGCCGTCCAGCAGCCTCCTGTACTCGGCGATCTCGACCTCCAGTTTCATCTTGAGGTTGAGCAGGAGCTCGTACTCTTGCGTTTGCTGCTGGATGTTGGTGCGGATCTGGGTTAGCTCAGCCTGCAGCCTCAGGATGATCTCGTTGTACTTCTCCACCTCCATGTTGTAACGCATCTCTACGTCACGCAGGGTGGCCTCCAGGGATGCTTTCTGTCAGGAGGTGGAGGAGAGGTGATAGATTGTTTGATTCACTGATGTGGCAAAGGATTGAATTTTGCATCATCCCGCGTAACCCTCAATTCCTCCAATGGAGCTGCTCAGTGGCCAATAGAAGACTGTAGTTATACTGAACAACTCCCAGGTGTGAATGTATGTAACTAACTGAATGTAAAGTTTGTTTTGCTGAAAACAAGGACACATACTCTGTAAATGTTCCCTCTCCAGAAAAAAGGTTGCTAGAACTTTAGAGCCAAACATCATTATCCATTGGTGAACCTATGAGACTTAAAGCACACTCTCACACAATGGGGTCATTATGAAAACTAAAGAAAGAAGGTCTTACCAGACTAAGCTGGGACTGCAATTCAATATCCAGTGTCTGATACCTCCTCCTGGTTTCGTTTATTACGGCTGTGGCTTCCTTCAGAGCTGTTGTGTTCTGAGTCACTTGGACCTGCACCTCTGTGATCTGGATACAAGAACAAACAGATACAGATACATAAACTCCTCACACACAAACACACTCACACACAGGCAATCCAAATCGTGCCAGGCATCGACCTAGTGTGAACAGAGGAATTAACACTTGAGGTAGTATTTCCTCTACCTGAGATTCGTGCCATGCTTTCAGTTCTTCCTTGTTCTTCAGAGCTATCTTCTCGTACTTGGCCCTCATCTCCTCCATTATCTTGGCCAGGTCCTGACCCTTCGGAGCATCAACATCCACCTGGACTCCAACCTGGGTGATCTGGGCACGCATCTCAGCAACATCCTGTTGAAGGGGAAATGGTCAGGGAGTGATTTCCTGAGCAAGATCAGCATGGGTTATCCTGTACAAAGAGATTCCTCAAGTGGTAGGTATTTACAGTAATTACTCCTGTCCTTGCCTCTCCTCTCCTAAACCAAACTCTAATCTAGGCCTTCTAGTTTGTGTTTGGGAATATCCCTTACTCTATGGTACCTTTTGCCCAGATTGTGACCACAAATAAAGTTTTAACTGTGCTAAAAATAAAATAAAATAAAATCTTGGAATAGCAAATTTCTCCGAAACCTGTCTCAGATATTAACAGGAAAGGGGTTAAGTATGTATATTTTTTCTGGATTACCAAATAGAAATCTCCCATCATAGATGTATTGTTGAATTAGGCCAAATTCTGTTGTCATCAACCAAATAATTTCCAACCAATCTTCCTCACCGCCATGTGGTTCTTCCTCAGGTTGATCAGCTCTTCTTTCAGAGACTCAATGTCAGTCTCCAGGTGCATGCGAACCACGTTGGTATCATCCAGAAGCTTCCTCAGTCTCGCCACATCGGCCTCGACTGTCTGACGCATAGACACCTCATACTCCAACCTGTCAGAAGAAAGATCTCATTGGTTGGTTATGATCATCTAACTTTTATGTCTTTGATGTCCTGATTGTGAGGCCGAAAAAAAAACTTGGTTATACATATTGGTTAACAATCTGTTCACCTTCAATGTAGAGAGCTTGACTATTAAATGTAAGCATATTTGATATGCTACAGGTGGAATTTCATTTTGCGCACAAAGCTGAATACTCACTTGACTTTGAAGTCGTCTGAAGCAAGGCGTGCGTTGTCACCCGCGATAGCAAGCTCTGCATTGCCCTTGATCATGTTGAGTATCTGTAAAATAGATTTTGTATTTTTTTGTTCTTCAGTGGGTGAAATATAAAGACTGTGTATATTCAATGACGCTTCATGCTTTCTTTTCTCAACCCTTATTCCGATGGCCAGTAAATGGTAATGTTCAACTTGATGAATTGTGGGGTGTAAAAATGGCCTTTGATAACATGCTGTAAATCATGTCGGTCAGAGAAAAAGCAGATTATCTTTGGACAGATAGTGTCTAGCATAGCCTAAAATGGAGATTAACATATGATTCACAGTGCAGGTAATAAATGTTGTGAAATCAAGCTGTGGGAGGGTCACATGAACTCTCTGGAATGCTAGGGATGTGGTTATTACAGAACTTCAAATAAATCAGACTAGAATACAATAACTTTTGCCTGGAGACCATTTAAGAAAACACTGCTGATAGCACTTAAGCTATAATACATTTACATGGTCAAAGCGGAGAAAGAGAATTGAGATCTTGGTCAATAAAAAGCGCTGAATATATGATAATTAAGAATCAGACTCTTTTAAATACTTACAAATCACAGACTCTCTCTCAGCAGGCACTGTATTAGCTAAGGGCCCAAATGTGAAACAGACCAATAGACCAAGTGGTGTTGATGCCATACAATGTCCAAGGGGGGTATATGACCAATTTCTTTTCTTACAGGCACTACCATGTCTATAAAGCTCCAAAGTCTCGACCATTGAGACATAAGGAGACCTAGAAATGAATCTCTCCGCTCTCGTTTGACTCAAATGCAATTTGAGAGTTATTTTGGCATGCTACCCTAAAAGCTAAGCTATAAGATAGGTCATTTTAATCTTAATTTTAATGTTTTTTTCATTTTCAGGTGATCAGACCAAACAATACACAAAATCAAGAAGAATGATTGATGGCCCCTAGGCCCCTAGGACAGGCACTCACTTTAGCCCTCAAATCCATGATGATGACGTTGTACTTGTTGTAGTCTCTCTCCTCGCAGGGGCCTTTGTTCTCGATGGCCTCTCTGATCTTGATCTCCAGCTTGCCGTTGGCCGTCTCCAGTTTCCTCACCATCTCCAGGTAGTTGGCTAGGCGGTCATTCAGGTGCTGCATGGTTGCCTTCTCGTTGCCAACGGTGAAGGACCCAGAGCTGGACCCCAGGGACTGGAGGGACTGGTAGTCATACCCACCACCGAAGCTGCTGCCGACCCTTGTGCCGTAGGAAGCGGTGGAGATCTTGGTCCCGTAGCCTCCTGCTCCTCCACTGACGCTGTGGGAATAGCCCCTGTCCGCCCGCAGAGGCATGGGCAGTGAAGAGGGACCAAGAAACTGAGCACTATGGTGTTTAACGAGGGACTCCATTGTTAAAAAGTGTGGCAATCAATGAAACCTGTAAAACAATGCGTCCTAGCTAGCAACCGCTGGCACAGAGGGGGTTTGACTGTAGAGAGTGGAGGACAGAGGAGACTCAGGGTGTCTTTTATACCACTCTGAAAAGGTTGTATTTCATCCTGCCACTCCTCTCCAATCTCTTTTTTACCTTTAGCCCCTTGCTTAGACTCTGTCCCCCCACACCCACTTTCATCACACGAAGAGTAAGTGGCGAAGAGTATGCCAACTTTATCAGGTTAATAGTGTGTAGTAAATGAGATGTGTATCTGTTGTATCCAAAACAGTGATATCAAGTGAAGCTTAATGATTTACACTTTATGACTCATCATATATAACTATGAACCCTGATGTATAATCTAGTCATAGGCCTAGCTGTTCCTATTTGTTCAGAGTTATCCATTGATAGAGTCTGGACATGTTCTAATAAGGCCACCATGATATTGATCTTCCTCGAAAATGTATTACTGTAAATATTATCAATTAATTAATAAATGAATTGTTACTTTAATTATGAATTACCCAGCAGTGACTCTGGTCTAACTATCCAGTAAATGGATATTCAGTGACCCAAATTCTGTCATATTTTCATGGAGATTGAAAGGCTGACAATCATTCCTCATTCTTCCATTTCCTATCACAGTCATCACCTGTTCATTTGCTTGATTTTTATATACCCTACCATGTTGCAATAATACAACCCCATGTATCTCGATATAACTGATTTTCTGTTACTAACAAGAAGCTGTGCTCACACCAAGAAAAATTATTAGAATCGACTTTATTGAAATGTCTGAACATCACAGCACATCAAGCAGACTGAACAGAAAGAAAACCAAAGATGATGATGAAATATAAGAACACAGTTTTGTGTGACTCTTTTGTTAGTGTGAAACTATAAATTATTTTGGTTTGAAAAAACGTTCTCCAATTCTATTCAACCTCCAATTACTTTACAAAAACTTTTGTAAACGTCTGCACTCATTACGTAAAAGAAAATGATGATGAAATAAATAAAAGATGATTTAGTTTTCCTCTGATCCAGTTTGTATCAGCCAATTGAATGTTAGTACTGTATAAGCAGGAAGTGGTTCCCACCAATAGCAGTGACAGTTGGGATTTTAATGGTTAGTGCTGCATGAATAAGAAGTTAGAAGAACCAATTGAAGTTTTGATCAAAGTATATTTTGGCCAGTTGTGTTTTAGTGTTGTGATGAAGTAACTGATGGGCGTGTCGGCTGGTGTCCAGGTGTTCAGAGGTTCTTGGTCTCTGTGTTGGAGGAAACCACCTTGCCGTCCACCAAGGTCTGTGTGACGGTCATCACTTTGGTCTTCACTGTTTTATGATCTTCCTGGAGAGCATCCTGGAGCCTGAAGGGAAATTTCAAGAACATATCACTTGTCAGGTTGCCTCTCCTTTTGCAAATGAGTCAATCTTCAATCAGTAGCAAAGCTTTTAGTGTGCAGGCTGTTGATGTGCACTACAGCTCAAAACATGAAATACAGTGTAGTTTTTCTTGGCTTTGACAACTTTGACAACACTCACGTGAAGTCTTCACCATCCAGCAGCCGCCTGTATGTTGCGATTTCAGCCTCCAGCTTCATTTTCATGTTGAGCAGGGCCTCGTACTCCTGCGTCTGCATCTGGATATTGTTGCGCAGCTGTGTGAGCTCTGCCTCCAGACCCATGATGACGGAGTTTAAGGACTCGATCTCCATGTTGTAACGCATCTCTGTGTCCCTCAGCGTGCCTTCCAGAGATACTTTCTGTTTTGGTCGGGAGAGAAAGAAACAAACAAAGAAAGAACACAGAGGATAGAAAAGAATGGGTTAAAAATGACAGCGAACCCAACTCACTTATGCAAGTATAGCAACAGGTCGCTTGAGGCTATGTCAACAAAGTAAAATGGGAGTGTGTTGAAGTGAGAGTGCTGAGTAAAGCATTGCAGTAAGTACAGATAAGCGTGTGTTGAGGTAAATGAAGTGTGTGCTGAGTGAGTGGTTCTCACCAGGCTCTTCTGTGACTCCAGTTCGATCTCCAAGGTCTGCAGCTGTCTGCGCAGGTCATTGACCTCTGTCTGGGCACCCTTCAGGGCCTCTGTGTTCTGGCTGACCTGAGTCTGCACTTCTGTAATCTGAAGTATCGATTGAGAAAGTATGTATTGAATAATACTTTATATAGGAGTGTATACAAGTTAAAAAATGCTAAAATAATGGATTGAAGGCCAATCATTGCTTCTTATTCCCCAAAGGCTTCTCAGACTTGCATCGTCTTAAGAAAAATGTGATGAACATTATTCATTTTCTTAACAATCTTGAGAAACTTTTCTTTGTTTATAGATTTTATTGTAGCTACTAGCTAAACATTTACCTGAGATTCGTGCCACACTTTGAGCTCCTCCTGGTTCTTCTGTGCCATCTTCTCATACTTGGCCCTAATCTCTGACATGATCTGGGCCAGGTCCTGACCTTTAGGGGCATCAACATCCACCTGGACTCCTGACTTGGAGATCTGGTTACGAAGCTCCCTCACCTCCTAAACAAAAGAGAATGGGTAGAAGAATTGTGAGGCATAATACATAGTCTTTTATCATTTGGCCAGGGACTATGGGTGGAAATGAGGCTCTGTTGCAGACTCTAGCACACACACAATAAAGATGAAAATGGAATACTCTCCAACTGAAATAAAAATAAAATAATAAAATGAGATAAAGTTAACGGATGTAAGTTGAAGTAGACAGAGTGCTAGTGGATTCTACCGCTTAGGAATTGTTTTAATTGTGCCGTGCTCTGACTCCTGGCCGCTTTTCTGCATTGCTGACCCATAGGCGACTTCTGTGTCCTCTTAAAATGAGGTGCTAAACTTCAGTCAGTAAACAAGTAGCTGGGTGTTGGTTTACGCCTTTGGATGATAGTAATTTGAATTCTGTGGTGATCCTCTGTTGCCAAATATGGACAGAGCTTACTGCAGAATTCCCATATTTCAGATATCCTACAAAACCTCCCTCTTCCCATTGAACCACAGTTTGCTCCTGTTAAAGAATGCCTTCCAGTCTGCCGGGATAGGACAGTTTGCTGTGTGGTATGCGTTACCTAGAGCATATATGTTGATGCTTAGGGGATGATTGGGATGAGCCAGCAAGCAAATATTTGTTCAGGTCTTCAGGCTGAAGATATATTTGAGTTAGTTTAGAACAACACTCCAGAAGGCAACAGTAAACAGCCTCAAAAAGCCTGAATATAACCTTTGACTAAGGAAAGGTTGGAAGTGGAGTTTCATCATCTAGTGCGTTCATGTTGAGATGTAGATGTGATCGCACTCACGTTGTCATGGTTCTTCTTGAGGTGGATGAGCTCCTCCTTCAGGGACTCGATCTCACCCTCCAGGTTCATGCGACCCATGTTGGTGTCATCGATGACCTTCCTCAGACCGACAATGTCAGCCTCCACAGACTGGCGGATGGACAGCTCAGACTCAAACCTAAAGACAGGGTAGAACAGAGCAGTCAGCATAACTTGAAATAATTATGGTATAGCTGCTCACATTCTCAATGATTGGATTTTTTGCAAATTGTACCCAGTTGGGTTTGCTGTGTTGAAAAGAAGTATATTATCAAGATTTGGCTCATCAGCACCAAAGCTTTTGAAATACTAGTAGAGGGCTAGGGATTTCTGGTGATGTTTTCACATTCTCTGGCAGCCATAGTGGAGGTCCACAGCTCTTGTGTAACAATACTTGTGAACAGCTGGTTGAGTTTCTAAACGAATGACAGCTTTGTCAGCTTTTTAGCTAGCTAACTATAGTATTAGCTATCTATCACTGTCCTTTGTTAACACATCTGAATTGCACACTAGCTAATGTATGTAGTAGAAGCTAACGTTACTACGTTGTTGTTGTTGCATGTCAACATTAACATTGGTTGCTTTGCTAAATTAGCCTGCTGGCTAGTTACCTAGCTAACGAAACAAAAAAAAACTTTTTGTTTAGGTTAACTGAGCTAAGGATTTTCAAGTTAAAACAGTGCTATGAAATAGATATTAGGACCTAAGGGGCAAAGACAAGACAGCGTATCACAGTAACTTGGAAACAAGTCTACATTATCAGATAATTTACTTTTACTTATTTATTATTACCACCACCGCAACAATATTTTTTAGGTATCTCTTCTTTACTTGTCTGGTTATTAGATATTTTGCCATATTTGCACGTAATAATTTCCCTGGCAGCCATGGTTACTAGTTACGAGTTTTGTGACGCAATTGCAAAGACTCTACAGGTCGTGAAGGTTGTGATGATTCATGAAACAACTCCCTCATTACATCATGACACTGTGACATTCATCCCTACAACCATTCAGCAATAAAACAGGGTGTGCAAGCAGCTGTCTGGCTTTAGTTTTACAGTCTCAGCGGTCTTACTTTACTCTGAAGTCATCGGCCGCCAGGCGGGCATTGTCGATGTTCAGCATGAGGCGGGCGTTGTCAACGGTGGCATCAAACACCTAGAACAGGATTAGACCACAATGGAAAACATTTAGATTACGAACCACCAACAATGGGACATGTAAATATTTACACTAATAACTGACAGAAACAGAAAATATTTACTGTCAGAATCAATCTAGATTCTGCCATGTTTGGTTTTAATATCCTTCCTTTTTAGGCAAATAAACAAATGCATTTGTTTTGTCTATTGCTGCCAACGGAAGTCATAGAAATAAAACAAATAGATATAAAATAAATAACTAGGGCTTTTTGGCATAATTTTTACTTTGAGTATTACTCGTGTCACTTAGTGATAAGGACAGTGTTTAGAATCATTCGATACACACTGCAAAAAAACTCTTTTCAAGAGTAGAATTGTGTCTTAAAATCCTGTTTTTCTGCCAATGGGGTGAGATATGTTTCCAATGCAATGTCACCTGTTTTCAGAATTTCCTTTGAGCAATATCCTGGAATATGGCAGATCACTATAATGTCATCTGATTCTTGAAACAAGTTGATTTGGATTGGAAACAAGTCACCCTGTTGACTGATATCTTCACTTAGAAAAGAAGAAATGGCTCAATACACAACTAAATGACTTGAGATGGATATTTTTTGCAGTGCAAACACAATTAAAAGTTTAGTGTGCTGACCCACATCTGTACTCTGGGTGTTTATTCTGATGAGATAAGTTTTGTGAAAGTGCTATTGTGTATGTGTGTAAATGAGAACAGTGCCAGAGACCGTTTCAAAAAGCCAGCTGGCACCAGTATTTGCTCAGCAGTCACGGTAAGGTAGATAAGGGCTGGCATGGATGGGATGGGAGCTATTGAAGGCATACAGGTGTCAGAGTCCATGAGCCAATCATTAACTGCCAAGCAGCAACTTTCCCTTTGCTGCTAAGGAACAGGATCATTCCTGTCAGCAGAATGGAGGCAGGTGATTTGCATGGGGTGGGTGGTGATTGTGTGTGTGGGTGTGTGCATGGTTGGACATGTGTGTGTGTCTGTGTGTGTGTTTGTGTGCTTTACTGGGTTGGGTTTCCTGTTGTTGCTGGCATGAGAGCCTTTGTTTTCTTAGTGGGGGGCTGAGTGATCCAGTGATCACCACATTTGTGTCACAACAAAAAAAAAAGAAGCTCTTATGACCCTGGGCTGTTGGGATGACTGGAGGCCATTGGTTGTTTGTTGAATAAACACGAACCAATGTCAAAAAAGCCCTGTGTTAGTTCTCATGTAATGTTGTGAGAATCATTATTGAACCTGAGATCTTGGCAAATATGTTACTGTTAAACTCCCGCCAGGTGTTTTTTCCTTCCCTCCATGCTCATATTGATTTTATTTTATTTCAAGGGAAGGTTTGCTGACCTTGATGCTGGTATCTTTCACTGCCACAAGAGAAAAAAAGACTTAATCTCTTGTAATACTGCCTTTTTCCATAGTTAGCTTGCTACCGCAGACACATAGTGATTCACATGTTGGTGTTTCGCCTGCTAGGCCCAAATGATCAAGTCAAAATAGTGTGACAGGAATGTTCCATTTGGAAACTGCTCGTTTTTATATTCTCAACAAGAAAATGTGGTTTTAAACTGAGCATGGCAGAACGGAGGGTTACGCAGTCCAGTTCTTTTTCAGTGCTCCTGTTGCAGTATTTTCTTTTCTTACATTCACATGGGGCAAAACCCTGAATGAATGATTCACAAATTTGCCTGGTTGCATAAGTGTCCTCCCTCGCTTTCCAGACTGAAATCTTTTTGCATTAATTCACTGTGCTGGATGTGTTTGATTGGGGCATTTTGGATAAATGTGATCTTAATTTGTGTTATTCGATTAATTGCTTTTAAATAGGCAAACTCACTGAGCTAACAAGCTCCACCTTGAAAATGAACTGAGAACTACATCAGAAATACCAGGTGTCTATGATTCCTACCTTATCAACTCAAGTTGCTGTTACTATTGTTGAAAGTTACTCAAAACAACCTTTGTACAAAGAATACTGACAAAGAAGTCGGTCAAGTGCACATATTCTAGTTCTGGGTCAACCATTTGAAACCATAATGTCGTGCTGTGTCAGGTTTCACTCTTTCTTTTCCGCTTCCCCCAACTAACCGGTTTAATATTTTCTATACACGGTAGTGCTTAAACTATGGTCCATCCCATTGTGCAACTAACAACTTTGAGGAAAAAGGTATTTAGTTAATAAACTCGTGACCTCTGGGGTTGCAACTTGACCTCTCTCAGTCTTGTGAAATCCTTCCTTTCATTTCTGTCTGTCTTTCTGTCTCTCTGAATGGCAAGACCCCTAAAACTCCTCCTCCATACTGTTTCCGGTCCAGTCCTCTGGCCCCTGCCCATACAGGAGCAACTGGTAGTCTGCCGAGGACCAGTGAGAACTCAGCTTTAAGCCCCTCTGTTAGGAATTTACAGCTGATCTGTAACCCTGAGTATTGATGGTGTAACATTTTGGCCAGGATGTTCTCTGTCTGCCTCACTCTCTCCGTTCCATTATAATGATAATAATGATGGTAACATTGGCAGAGTATTTACAGGATCAAACACCCTTCAAGCAAGTTGTACTGTCCCCCACTCCCCCACTGTTTTAGCCAGACCCCGCTTAATAATACTTGCCTCACATCTTCTAAATCACATTCCTTACTGCCACTTTTTCTCCCTATACCCCTCTCCTTGGCTTTCATATTTCAACTCCATCCACATTACCTCCCTGCTTCCCTCCCTCCATCCTCCTGTCTTCCCCTAGAACCCCCCCTCCCCTGTTTTTGTCTAATAAATCAACCCATGCATCAACTC
>CABFOQ010037847.1:53455-65290 GCA_900660455.1 Gephyroberyx darwinii
TTCTTCCTATTTGGATCGAGTTATGGGATGGACCCAGAGCAGAAATCTTTGCTCAGAGTAATCTTTTCTTCCTCTCTGAACGAGGGAGATCTCAACTTTTACTAATTTGTGATCGCCTGCATCTGACAGACTCTCCCAGAGGGATTCTTGAGACTTCATGAGAGTTAATGTGTGACATATATAGTGACTTCCACTGTGGCTGCTGGCCCCGTGGCTTCAACGGAAAGCGAAATTTTATTGAGCCGTCTCTGAGATCTCTCCATAATCCCATGATCCGGAGTGTCAACACCTGTTTTGATCATTTGGCCATCTCTTGTGAGATCAACATGCTTTTCTCTTGAGTTGGATTTGAGAAATAGGAGAAAAATTACTTCAATCTCATCTTGGTCTTGGAGCTTGTTTGTGTTTAGGTGGAAATATATTATCTTTGATTTTTCTCTCCTATGGGTAGACTTACTGCACATGTGCTCCAGTGAATCATAGGTCAACCCCTGATCAAAAATCAAAATCATGACAACCGTGATGAAATTTAGTATATGGTTCTTGCTAGTGTAGAATAAATAACACTAGGTTGCAATCATGGTGCTCATCGTCAAAATCAATGGGTTGCATGACATACCATGAAGTACTATAGATACCATGGCCACTCCATAAGTCCCTACGTAATGTTATATCGATGCCAAATAAAATACCATAAATATGACGATGTCACTATTAGTTCACTATTGAGCACCACAGACAGGCTTACTATGGGAATATTGTGATGATACTGTAGGCAGTAACCATACGGTACAATAAGGTCGCTACAGGCTGGGGTGCCCAGACACTTGAGGAATACTATAGGAATATAGTTATACTAATATATATATACTAAAATATTTTTAAACCACCCTCATCTTGACTGGGGGAGTGCTTCCCAGAGGGTACTAGATGTGGAGGAAGGCGCAATTAGGATTGCTTATTGTAAAAGTAGACTACCTGATGATCGGTATTAGGCTTGATAGTAGAGGCCAGGGTGAGAGTTGTGCAATTATAATGATTTTGAGGCGAAGATAGATTGATACCCGATCCACATGGAGATCAGCGGTGCAGTTGAATCTCGAGACGTGATTCAGAGGTAACTTACTGGTTCGTGCCGCTCGTGTAGATAGCATCTGACACGGAGACGCCGGAGGCATATGATTAGACAGCATGGCGAACCATACATGAGTAGGGGTCTTCTCAATCTTGCCTGCAATGACAGACACGGAGGGTGCAGGTATCCATATATGTAGGGATGTGGAGGTTTGTCATTGGTTCCCTTAGAGGGAGGAAGGAGTGTCCTTGCTTAATGGGCTGATTGAATAACAAGCAAGGCCGATTGCTGTCAGAATACCTGGACTAGCAATAAAGTAGATATGAGCCATGTAGTCTTCCTGGTTGAACTCACGCTAAGCTTCATTTGCAAGTTCTCGTTATATCCATGAGCCCTTTACAAGGTCAGTAAATGTGTCTTTGTTTCCCTAGAGAGAGAGAGAGATGGATTAAGCCTAAAACTATTACCCAAAATGAGCCATCCTTTTCCCCAAATAAAGACAGGGCCCCATCCCCAGTCCCGCAGGACCTTTTTCATGGTTGGCTGGTGTTCCTGGCTCGTCTAGCAGTGTGGGTGGTAACTGTAGTGTCTTGTCTGGTCCTGAAGGGCACCACACCCAAAAAACAGAGATGAAGGTAGATAGGCGATGGGGGCATGCAGCTTGTAAGATAAGGTTGACAGTCTTTGTAATTAAAATGCTGTAGCATAGGCTTTACCCTCCATGTTTTCCAATGCAAAGCATGGTGAAACAGAGACAATAACTATTTAATGCTCAGATAGTCCATGTAATATTACAACTATTTAATCTTAAATTTGTACACATTGACAATGATTACACTTTAAATAGATTTCTGAACCACCCCAGTTAACATGTATTTTGTCTCTAACTAATATTGATAGGGGCGGACTTGCTTAATCCAGGAGAGTCAAGTTGCTTTTGTCCTCCATGTTTTGTCTAATCTCTCTCAACTTGTAAGGACTTAGCAATGAACTTTCTGTTTCCAGTAAAAAAGAAAAAACGCCCATGTTTCAACACAGCCGACAGATCAGATAAAGGTTTACTGACCTTTTGATTTTTCTGTCAGTTAAAGTAATATGAACTCCTGTTGCACAATGCTGCACGAAATAAACACCCACTCGACGTGAACACTTTTCATGAAAAAGTGAAAGAAAAGGTATGAGACCGACAGAAGTCAAGTCGCAACCCCAGAGGTCAGAGAGGTCACTACCCCTCTCTAAATTGAGAGTTGCCACACACCTTTTACTGACTTCATATTTCTGTAAAAAAAAACTTTAAACCATTAAAGACAATTTGCATTTTAAAGGCACAACTGCCAGTTTTTGATGAATGATTCATTCTCTTGTCACAAGCCTTGGCAGGCAGCATCGATACCTTGCTGATACCGCAAAGGTTTTGGCCCAACATCAAGCACTTTTGTTTTCATCACCTTGATAGTCATCGCCCACCATGAATGGTTCCCCTTTCTGCCAGATACTAAGCCTGTCTGCTCCTTCAAGGGGCAGTGTACACTTTGTTCCCCTACATGACATGAACAAAATATTTATGGCATGAAATCTGGTTCAAATGTTATCAAGTTGTCATATTATTGTTTGTAGAGGATAGAGGATTTGTTTGGATAGAGATCAGGAAACACGTACACGATTTAAATATTACTACCTTTGTGGGAAAAACTCAATAAAGCAAATATTTGGTATTAAATATTTACAAGGACCATTTACAACCGACTGCATCATTTCACAAATGTACACCCGTCAATCTAAAAATAACAATGGTCAACTCAATGTTGTAGATACACGGTTTTCATCTGGAAGCAGCAAACTGCGCCTTTAATGCAGGTGTGAATCAGTGAGTGAGTGCCAGCCTAACAGCCCACAGAGCTTGGCAAGGGAGTGGCAATGAGGGTAAACTGTCTACTTTTCCCAGCCGGCCGTATCAGCCTAGCATCATAGTGGGCCATGGGCCAGGATGGTGGCCGGTCCCTGAGACAGGCAAGTCACAAGTGAGTCACGCCCGTTGTGGGTTACGGGAAAGGTGCTGCAAGGTTATAGTTTAACCTCTGCTGGATGTGTGGTGGGAAAAAGGGTGTTGAACATGTATGCCTATGGTATTTAGTATACCTGAGAGTGAAAGCCACCTGGAATGCCGTTACTTTCTGTTCGGACAGTGCGCTGTTTGTTTGCTTGTGTGTGTTTTGTAATGTTTGGGTGATCTTTTGCCCACACTGAGTTTATACGCCTCTGGTGGAGCATCGTTCGCAACCCAGTTGAATTTTGACCTCATTAGCTGAAGCTCTGTTTGCCAGAACAAAAATGAGCTATCAGTAACTGGCCTGGTCTGAACTGTGAAATGAGACTATAGAGTTCTTGTTTTAGCCAGACCCATCCTTCTTCTGTTCTGGAGGTCAGAACAGAAGGTCTGTAGGAGGTCACAAAACACCCACACACAGCACTAAATCACACACAACAAGAGAACAACCATTAAGAACTCATACTTAGAGGCCTGGCCATGGGATGGTCCATTTGAACTCGGGTCAGATTGTAACCGAGCCCATGGCTATTTATCAGTCAACATCTCATTCAGTGGGAGTACAAACCACCACCAGATGATTTTCTGTGGAACTCCGGTTTTCTGTGGAACTCCGGTTTTCTGTGGAACTCCTACACACACAACAGCCATTACTCTATCACTCACTCACTGGCTTACTCACTCTCATGAGCGTGTCCCTGTGCACACTAGCTGCCTGCCTTGTACGTGTCTGACACATATGAACACCTCACTATGGATGCCATGCAGCAGGTAATGATATATTGTACACACAGCTGGTAGACGCCGTCGTAATGCCGTAAAGACATAAAGAACCTGTAATGATTCACTGGGGGAGTACAGATGGAAACATGTTTGCGTAGACAGTTCACAGATGTGTGGAACATTCCTGCCAGGTGTGGTCTGGTCTGGGACAGTGTGATATCGGGAAATGTGTGAGAATGTGCGTGTGCAGATAACAAGAACAACAACATTGTCATGATACACTGAGTCTGCTGGTGAGTAAATGAATGACTACTCCTGCTAATTCAGGGATTAAGGAGGGATAAGGCAGGGCAGAGGTGGTGATGTTTTCGGTGGAAATGATGGGCAAATGCAAACACAAGATAGAGGTTTGTGAACTTTAAAGATGGCTAGGATTAGTTGCATGAACGGTTTTCATATGTTTAAGGAATGCAGCTTTGATGAGCAGGTACAGGCAGTGATGTTTTTGTGAATGAAAAGGTAAGCAAACTTACCTTAGTGGTGATCACACAGGAACATTTAAAAAATCAATACAAAATCAATGAATTCACCCTGTATCATTCTATTGTCCTATTGGTCACAATGTCTAAATCTAGGTTTTTGAGAGCAGCTTGGCAGATGGGGGCTACAGGTTGAATTGTTGAAAGGCTTAATCTTTATTGCAGTGGAAAGAGGCGTGTGAAAGGTGCATAGATGAAAGGCGAGCAGGTCAGAAGTCACCGGCCTAGGTGGGGTAAGGTCAGAACGTGGGGTATGTGTTCTGCAGGGTGGAGCGATGGAAGAAATGATGAAGAAGGGTGCTGAGGTGAAAACGTTCACACTAAGGTGAGGAATAAACAGGGACTCAGAGACAGAATGCCTCTGAAAGCTCATTGAATCCACCTCACACTGACATGATGGGTGCAAAAATACACCTGTAAAAAAAAAAGTACAGCTGATAACCAAATCTCAAATTAATGTAAAGAAGATTTGGATGAAATTGCCCCTGATAAACCCTGATAAGAATCAAATTCAATCAGTTCGTGTGGGCAAAAAAACCCAGGACTCACAGCATATGGTCAGCGGATGTGGAGAAGAAGGGGGAATAGTGACTGTGTGATCCATGTAATGTGCAGGACGGCGGAGGCAAAGACTTTACGTAAAGAGGAATGAATTGAAATTAATTAAATTGAATTCAAGGGAAAAAACGGTTCTTGGACCGTGTATTTGAGAGGTGAGAAGAGTTTACGGCAGAGGGGGTATCTGAGTTTAAGGTCAGGAGTATTCTACAGAGGAAGACTGTGAGAAAAGTAGCATGCTGGTTAGAGAGGCGAAAGGTTAATTAACGTAATTGTAGAGGAGGAAGAGCTGAATGAATGGGAACATTATTGTGGAGGGTGTTGTGCTTGGAGGGTGTGTGACCATTGACCCTATAAGGTAACTGCTAAGGATCTGGAGGGGTGGAGGCTGCAGGAAAGGGACGTGGAGGGTGTGTCAGGTCTGGGAAAAAAACAGCACTATAGGGTGGAGGAGAGCTTAGTATAGATGAGCATTAGATGAGCGATGAGCGGCGAGGCTTCGGGTTATGGGTGAGACTAGCAGTTACAAAACAGGGCTGGGAGAGGATTTGTCGCACAGCATCCGCATTGAAAGGAAATGAGAGAATTTTCAGATTTCCTTGCAGTCCGTGCACACGCTAAAATGTACTCAAGTGCATGTGCCGTATAATTCCCCATAGTTTCACTCTTGTTATTATTTCTTATAAATCCCCTCTTTCTTTGTCACTCCCTTTATCTTTCTTTCTTTCTTTCTTTCTTTCACATGCTCAGACATTCTTGGACCCGGCGTCTCCTCCTCTTCCCCATCCCAGCCCACATTCCCGTTCGGTAATTGCTCCCAGGATTCCTCCCTCTGACGCAGAGCGCCGCTGAGGAAGGAAAGTTCCAACATTGTTCCTTCGGGGGTTCTCATGGCAACGGGAAACAAATTTCCAGCCTTCGTTTTGGGGGAAGCGATCTGCTCGGCCCGTTATATTTATGATCCCACTGGGCACGCAAGAAGGGCCCGTATAGCAGCCTCTCTGCAATGCCCGCGGGAGTTGACACACCACATTTCACAAGCGTGTGCAAGAGCACACTGCGGTAGCCAGTGGCTTGCCTCTGTGTTTGAGCTGCTGGGTTGGAGATTTCAGACACAATGGGCTCATTTGAGTGGACAGGCACAGTGTGAAAAAAGCGCTCTCAGTCTCAGTCAAGGGTAAAAAGAGTGAAAAGAAGCGACCGAGAAAGAATGAACACTGTCTAGATTCAAAGAATGCCAAAAACTGGCCGAGTTTGAACAGAATCAGCCATTGATTGAGATGTGTCTGAGAGGCGGAATGAGACAAAGACACGAGTATTCCTGCTCACACCAGAAGCTTTTTGATGTCAGTGCATTACATGCGCTTCATTCATCCTCAAGAGTCTGCTGTCCTCCTGCATGTGGGGATCAGAGTAAAAAGAGGCTTAAAAGGCTCAAACTGAAATGCTTCTTGTCAAAGTGAGTGTCAACAGCTTTTTGAAATCAATGTTGGCTATTGGGCGATTTGCAGTTGCATAAAAACTGTGATAGCAACCGTCAAAACAACCCAGGGTAATTTCATGGGAATGGGATTATCCTAGCCTAGCGTGCATTTTAAGTAAACACACCCATCAAACAACCAGAAACTAAATGGGATTAACTGGTCTTCCCCTATTTCCCTGCTTTCCATTGGTTCCCAAGTTATGTGGCTATATCTGTCCCGTCTGTTGACTCTTTTTTTTTTTTCAAACTCTAGTCTATTTCAGGTCCTGAGTGACTCATACCTCCCATGTAATTACCTCCAAACTGACCAGCAGCCGGCTACCAGATTGTACAGTAAATGGAACGTGCAGGGAGGGCGGCCCTTTCTGGGAAACCCCCTCTAGAAGGGGTATCCCAATACCAAGGGAACCCTCTACATCCCCACCTCCTCTTCGCCGCTGTCAAACGTCAAATAACGGGCCATAGGAAGCACATCTGGAAACCATTAAATCTTTCCAACTGCTTTCCACCCCTCTGCTTTTTTTTTTTTTCCATGCCACGCCGCTGTGGCAGCGTATGGTTTCAATTCTTTCTCAGAGGCGGGAAAAGCGTGGTGCTCTTATTCTCTGTACACCTATGCCCCTCGCTGTAGCCTGTGTAAGTACAAGCGCAGGCAAATGTGCACGTACACACACAGAGCTTTACTGAGAAGAAAAAGACAGAACAGCAGAAAGAGAAAGAGAGAGGAAGAGAGAAGGGGGGGAGTTGATAAATACCTCATATGTTCACTAGGAGCAGCATATGAGTATGAAAACGAGGGCGCAGTTTCAATCTGCCCTCTCACATACAGTTTGCAATCCAACTGCACCTTGCAGCGACCTCTCTGCCTCTCTGGTGGCGCTGATGGGGTGAAGACGAATTTGGCAGTCTGGCAACCACATGTTGGCATCTGGGGAAGTCAGCCAGTAGGCCATTCAATGACCTTTCAGCCCCCCGGTAGGCTGTTAGCACAAAAGGTATGGAGATGAAATTCGGATGCATCCATGCATTCTTCGGTATTTCCTCTCATTGTTTTTCAGTTTGTTTTTCATTTTTACAAAGAGGCCACGGTGTCTGGTTCAGTCTAATTGTGTGTGCATGTGTGTATATGCATGTATGCCTGTGTCCAGGTTCCAGGCTGTTCCTGTTTGTGTGTGTGTGTGTGTGTGTGTGTGTGGGTGTGGGTGGGTGTGATCCTGTTTGTGTGTTTGCACGTGTGTAATGTATACATGCCTGCCTTCTGGTTGTGTGCACGCAAATGTGTCGCCTGCGTCTGTTTTGTGTGTTACTGGTGACGTGCGCTAATAGAGGCTGCGGAGTCGGTCTGCCTCCTCCCTTGACCTTTGACCTGGGAGTGGCAGCAGAAAGTCAGAAGAAGAATGCAGAAGTTACCAGACGCGGGCCTCCCTCCTTCCTTCCCCTCCCTCAGCTCTCCAACTTCCCCCATTGTTGACATTCTCTCTCTGTTTTCTTTATGTGTAGTTCACTGTCTATCTGAGGCGTTTTTATTTCTTTTTCCCCCTCCCATCCTTCCCTCTTCTCTCAACTCTCTTCTCTCCCTTGTAGTCCTGGCCTCTGATCCCTCTTTTATCTGTCCTTCTGTTTCTCTCCTCCTCCCTCTATGTCTTTTTTCCCACTCTATCTCTTCCTCTTTCTCAGCTGTTATTCTGGACAGCAATCTTGCTCTGGCCTTCTGTCTTTTTCCTTTTTTTCTTCCCCTCTGCTTCCAAGCGTCCCTTCCCTCCCTCCCTCTCTCCCTCCACCCCAATCCTCTCAGCTGTATCATAGGGAACTCAATCCCACTCTATCTGTCTATTTTCTTTCTGTTTTTTCTCTCCCTCCCTCTTTACCTCCCTTTCTCCTCCTGACCTTCCAGCTGTATATCTGTATTCTGATCCTGTTTCTGTGGGCCCACAGGAATGTGCTGTTTGCACATCAACATAAGACGACTGATAAGAACTAATCTGCACAAGGACAGAGCAGTAACACAATCCTATCAGGGGAACCCTGGAGGAAGGAAGACATGATTTATCTTGTACAGTCGAGTTCATTCTGAAATCCCTTATCTTGATTTCAATGATCTACTCAGTTCAAAACTACACTTGAATAGTTACTACATGAAACTACTATCGATTTGTGGAATCCAGACCTAAAAATCATTCTCTTTTAATTTCCAAACAGTTTCCAAATCTATTTTAACATGTTTTTTTTGTTTTGTTTTTACCATGCCATAATATCATAGTGCAAAATGTTGTGCTTGTCTGGGACACGTCATGTAATCCTAAGGAGTTGTCCACTTCCTGCACGTCACCGTCGGTCACATGCCTGCTGGGATACTACTACTACTATACCTTATAGATTAAAAGTGGGTTTGAAGTAATGATGTCAGTCATCATGACGGTCGTGTCTGTCAGCCCTCTGAGAAAACATTACACAAACCCAATGTTGACCAACGGTTTACTGTATAACAGAGGTCAGCGGGGGCAGAGACCTTGAGTGAGAGCGACGAGTAGCTGTGTGAACGAATGGATGAAACTACTTAGTCACGGATGCCTGCTCCAAACTCGAAACGACGACGGGTGTGGATACACCAATCGCCATGGTAACGGGACATACCGGCTGACTCACTGACAGGAATGGAGTTGAATAAAGATTCAACTTCCTCAAAAATAGGAAAAAAATGTTAGTCATTGCCCCAAATGAGTAGTCTAGTCTCTCTGCAGATAGAAATATCATCCCTGCGTCCGTATTCCTCCGATGCAAAGAGATCTCTATTGCATAAGGGTGTCGGATTACATGCAAACACATGCAGCCGGGCCACACAATGGCTGCGCTTTCTTTTGCCACTGTGCTGCCGGTAGTTCTGCCACTACAAGGAAATCATGGAGACGCCTATCTTGCCCTAATCAGCTTTCACTAGATCTGCAACCTACGAATCGTTGTACCGTATCGTTTTCCAGAATAAAAACTGTATGTTGTGTGTTTGTAAAATGCATGTTTAATTCGGATTTTCAAGTTAAAATGAGTTCTCACTTTTCAGTTTCTCCTCATTTTACAGCCCCCAGGTGCAGCAGAAGGGGGCAGTGTAATGCAGGTGTGAAAGCGGCAGGTAAGGCTCAGGTGAGCGACATGAGTCTTTAAAACTTTTCGGACCGCTGCGCTCATTTCCCTCGGTGTGGATTATATTTTTTGTTGGGTTGCAATGCTGTCATCACTCGCAAAATCTCCAATCCAGCCCGCATCGAGAGCCTAGGGGAGCTTATCTGATTTGGTTTAGTTTTATGGGTGATTGTGTTATTGTGTGTGTGTGTTGTGTGTAAGGTAAAGAGAAATCCAGAGGGCGAGACAAAGTGCTTCTGTGGATATAAGTGTGCGGGTGTGCCTGTGTGTGTGTGTGTGTGTGTGTGGGAGGGGGTGGGTGGTGGGCATGTCTGTATTCTCGGAATCGGTGCCCTTATCAGCGGCGGTGGAGCCCGCAACATAAAAGGTGTTGTGACTGGTTTCCAAAACACCGCCTTGGAGAGAAAATAAACGGCGTATTCCCACATGCTGGTAAAAAAGTGTCCAGCTGTTATCTCAACAAAGCATACTCAGTGGATAGGAAATAACAGGCCTGCAGACTGCACCCCTCCCTGTTCTACTGTAGGCAGCCCTGCCCTCCATCACCTTCCCTTCTCTTTTTTTGTATCTTTCTCCACCTCCTTTGTCATCCTCCCTTTCACTCCCTTCATTCCTATTGTCTTGAAGTAACACTTTTTGCACTCCCTCTTTGTGCACCTCTTTCAGCGTCACGTTTCCCTCCTACAATCCCCTGTCTGGGCTCCAGGTTTTCCCAAGGCTGTGGGCAAAGAAGCTCTCCTGTCAGACCAGTCCGCCTGGTTTACCTTTTTTTTTTTTATCTGGGTTACATGCAAAATTGTGCAGGTGGACTTGTCTGGTCACAGTTGTAGAAACATTGCACCTCCCCGTATCACTTTATTTACTGTAGTTGAGGTTCTGACATTTTTTGCAGCACGAAGGGACTGTTTCATTGCTGCTGGGATAAAAGCCAGATCATTGATGAGTGTACAAATCTTGTTTTTCCTAAAACAAGTGAATATATCTTCCAGTGGGGTGAGATCATTTCACTTGTTTCCAGTGCAGTTTCACTTGTTGTGAGAATTTTATTAGTGAAAATATCTTGATACTAGACGATTAATCTGACCACACCATGCAGCAACACTTCAAGCGCACTATTCGGGTTGTTTGCACTTTCTGGGTGTGTGTATATTTTCCCTACCAAGCCCAAGTCCTTGTGCTTTAGGAGTGTTTGGAGTTTTGAAATGCTGTTTTCCGTGTCCGTGGCTGGGTGTGAGTGTGTCAACACAGCGACCAGGTGTAGACCCAAATGAATAATTGACACTTTCAGCGAAGGGATTACAAAAGGTGCTGAAGCAGGAACAACGGTCACGTGATCCATTACACAGAGCTACCCAAACACCACACACACACACACACACACACTATCCATCCTTCATCTTCACTGCAGAGTCGTTTCCAGGACAACCACAGCATATGGCTAGTGTTATGGAATAGACCGTGTTACTTGTGTAAACAGGAGATCATTGCATCCACTGATTGCAAATGTGATCCATCTTGCATCTGCTGTTAATGCGCTCCTCTCGACGTGCTGTGAATGCAGAACACCCGACTTTACGAGCAATATAAGTTCTTCAAGTCAATTTTTCCACAAACATAAAAACAAAACGGCAATTCATACTGTGTAGGGTTACGTAATTTTGTCACGCTAGGAAATCCAGCGCCTCAAGTTGTCAAATGAATCACTTTAGCCACACGCGGCCCCTCAAACTGAAACTGCATGTGGCCGCGCCGACACTTACAAGCCCAAAACAAAATTCCACCCCCCTGCCATCACATCACTGAACACATGAACTAAATATCAGCAAATCTGAACCCTGTGGAGGGAGAGATGTTTGATTTTCTGTGTCTCTTTATGTGTGTGTGTGTGTGTGTGTGTGTTAGTTTGTTTATGGGTGTGTGTAAGTTTGTCTGCCAGTTCCTCTCATCTTTTTCCAAGTACCATGCTGGGTCAACAAATCCTGAACTCAGCAACAGGAAAATGATAATTGCTCTGAATATGAACCTTTTTACCTTTAACCCACGTGCACAGACACACACACACACACAC
This sequence comes from Gephyroberyx darwinii, assembly GCA_900660455.1. Lineage (NCBI taxonomy): Eukaryota > Metazoa > Chordata > Actinopteri > Trachichthyiformes > Trachichthyidae > Gephyroberyx > Gephyroberyx darwinii. The sequence goes on from CABFOQ010037847.1 coordinate 65,087, forward strand.
GCACACACACAAGCACACACGCCGCAATAGGCTGGTTGACCTGTTGGTCACTTAATAAACTATGCCTTGCCACCCCTTGCCTGTGGGTATGTTAACCTGCGTGACCTCTTAATTGCTCCTGAAGTAACAGTCTAGAATGTGTGTGTGTGTGCATGTTTGTGCATGTGTGTGTGCTGTCACAGCGGGACTGATTTCAAAGAGGAT
>CABFOQ010037848.1:0-13368 GCA_900660455.1 Gephyroberyx darwinii
TGGAAGCAGCAGAGGTCGCTTAGAAGAGCCAGAAGGACTTTCCGCCACCATGGGGTGAGTACGATGCCGAAGCCACGACAAGGCTACTGGCTGTGATTTAGATACAGACGGCAAGCACATTTGTCTGTGAGGGAGTTTATCGCTCCCATCGCTGCGTCTGGGACCGGGCATGTGTGTGTGTAAGCGTGTAAATGAAAAGATGATTTTTGTCTGTGTGTGAGTAAGCGCGGTGATGGACTGAGCAAGTGTGTGTGTGTGTGTGTGTGTGTGTGTCTCTAAGTGCGCTCTGGTGAGTTAGGTTCCTACTTGACAGGATTCATGGATTGTAATGAAACTGAATACACAGTGCTCAAACTACTAGAATTCACTTGCTGTGTGTGTGTGTGTGTGTGTGAGTGTGTGTGCGCGCACGCCATCCACTTTGTGTGCTATTCGAGCAGACCTGTTACTATAATTGAGAGCATAATGGAACAATCTGCGAGCGTAATTCTTTCTGAGTGAAACTTTTACACACCGCTGAAAGAAAAGCAGCACAGACATTAAAAAAAAAAACAACAACCCCCAGAGCTCCGCTGTCTCAGGATTTACGCTTTTAAAGTCCACATCCAAGAGTTTCCAAGTCGGCCCCAGTAGTGTCCTCACTATTTATTGCATTAGCAACAGCCAGCATGGCCAGACTGATTGTGTCAAGTCTTTCACGCCCACCCCACACACACACACACACACACACACCCCACCTTACACTACGGTTCTGGCTTTGGCTTGGGTAATTCTTCACACGTCCCCCGCCCCATGGAGACCGGTGTAAACAAACACTCTTCGCCGCTATAAAAAAGTCGCCGTGGATCCCACGGCTCCAGGATTTTCTGCGGCGCCAATCCCACCGAGGTCGCGGGACTCCAGGGACCGGAGTGGACTCCAGGATCCAGGATCGTGCTCAAGCCAAAGTCTCACCTTTGACCTCGGAGAGTGGACTATTCTGATTGGCACGGGTCGGCTGTGGGGAGCAAAGAATTCGGCTTCCGGTCAGTTTTTTTTCTGCTGGATTATGTGAATATTTTGCTACTGACTACCAGAACTTTCATTGTCTTTCTTTCTCACACCTTTCTTTCGATTATCTCCTTCCTTTCCACGGGCTTTCTATCAGAAGTGTGATCCTACAAAGTTGTGAAAATCCAGATAGCTGCTGCATGCAACTTTTGCAAACTTAGTTTTTTGACCTAGCAAATTTGCAGGTCTTCTTGACCTTTTCCTCAGAGGGAGAATTCTTGCCATTTTTCCCCCTTATCTTTTAAAGCCGCGCTTCAGTTCTGGTGGCTTATCGGTGACGTCAATGCTGCAGCAAGGAGAGGTCGGCACCCCGGTTTTTTACCCACCTGAGCCCAAGGATGAGTTTGTTCTGACTATATAAGGCCTTTTCTCCTCTGGTCTGGTCCTCATTCTGCACGAAAACACTGCAATCTGGCCCTCCTTAATTGTGGAAATAGCTCGGAGGGCCTTTTTGCTTTGTTTTCGTGCTTCCTTACTGCACGGGATCGGAGAGGTCTTTCTGTGTCTCGCTCAGTGGAGAGGGGAGCCGTCGTAATGGATCGTGGATGGATACAGCGTGTTGGGTTGATTTAGTCCTGTTCGTTGGACTGGATTTATAGGCTTGGTGGTAAATGAAGCGAGGTGGACATTGTCTTTCTCGCAACAGGGTTTTAGCCTCTGGAATGTCTGGAGAGCAGGATTATTAGTGATGATGATTGGTACATAAAATTACAGATTTAGTCTAACTTTAGGGTGACTGAAACCTCTGCAATTACTAGCTTATATAAGACCATACTTCTGCTCCCTGCTTCAAACTCTCCGTGCATCCAAGTGACAAACAACAGTTAAATATTTCAGAGCCGAACTCGGTTGCTTGCGATTATGAAATCAGTTCAGAGTTACCTTTGGCATTTCAGCTATTCACCTCGTTCTTTTTTTCCTCTTGCAAATCCACTGAGCTTGTTGCTGTTGTGACCGAGGCCACGCTGCCTTTCAAACCCCCCCCCCCTTTAAGTACACACACATTCTGCAGAGCCCTGTCTGTTTATAGAGGGATATTTGCTCTTTCTCTGGCGGGAGAAAACCCCCGTTGGGTTTAACAGTTTGATTAATGGCCCCTGCTCTTCGGCTTCATTTGGATTAGGCCCGCAAGCCCGGCTTGGCAGTTATTACTTTATAATGGGAACATGTAAGCAATGGGGCCATGTGCCTTTCATCACTCAGGGAATGACAGTCACGTAATGAAAAAAAGAAACATCTCAGATTTGCATTTTGCATTCGGATGAGATAGTGTCTGCTGCTCAGACTTTTCCTTTTGTTTTTTGCTATTTTGTTCACGTTTTCACTCTCCTTCTCCACTTCCCTCTACCAGTCTTTCCCTCATTCCCTTCTCTCTCTCTCTTTCTCTCTCTCTCTCTCTCTCCTTTTCCCTGGTAATTGAGTGAGACTTTTGGTGTGGCTGCAGACATTTCTGTTGAGGTTACATGAGTCACTTATTCCCTCTGGGGGTGACAGTGACAGAGCCAAGTTCCCATTGTGTTCATCCCAAATTTCCATTTCAGGACGCTGTTCTCGGTTAAAAATAAACCCCACGAAACGAGTTGAGACGTTAGGAAATGCTGTGATCCAAGGAGGGGAGGGGAGGGAATGAAGGGAACAGATGTGGAAAAGCTGTTCTACGCTTCGTTTAGCTTATCTAGATATCCACTGGATGCGGTCGTCTGTACAGGGAGCTACTATTAAAGTACAGACTTTTTCCGCACGTGTCCTGAGGCCGACGCCGCGTCAACGGCTCGCTAGGGCGCCAGCTGAGCGCAGACTGAAGTTTTCACACCTCTGTTTCACACCTTGACACCTTAGCGCAGCTCTGGAAAGTTTTTTGACATCGGCGCCGGAAAAGACCGTGATGGAGCACCGTATCTAAAACTTGACTTACACTAAACAGACCGTCTTCCTCCGTGGTACCTAACATGAGCTATGATAGCAGGACAGATCCTGACTGGCTGGCTCATGCTTAAAATCCAGGACACGTTTCCGCCCGCAGAGGTGAACTGTCAGCCAGCTGGCGCCTCATCGTTTACGCGAGGGGGGAAATTGATTCAATAAATCTCTGAATAAACAGAATAAGGTCCGTAGAAGGAAGATGAATAATTTGATAGCTTAATATGGCTGTGACCAGGGCTGTCTCTCGTGAGTGTTGGAGACTGAGAATTACAGTTTTGATTAGACCAAGACATGATAAGCAGGGATGTAGTGGAAGGTAAACCCACCTAAACTCAAGTGGCGCCCAGGCTCAGACGTCCTCAAAGAGTTCAAAGAGATAACACCCGGCTGAAACTCTGCCTAACTTCCTCTCGTTGTACACACTACACAACCCTACTTCTTTATTTACCACTGACCTCATGATAGCTGGAAAACGTCAAAGCTCAGAAGAGCCGAAATTTCTCCACTCGAAAAAAAAAAAACTGCCAAGCAACTGGGCCTTGCCACGAGGGTCGTTTCTTTACTTACCGCGCCCCCTTACTTTGTGTAGAGGTGATTTGGTAAGTGGCTGGGCTGCCGCGAAAACAAGTCATTACAAACAACGTTGACCAGCCCATCACTCAGGCCCAGCCACACATTAAGTCCAGCTTATTGACTCTGCGGCAGGCCCATTAATATCTGTCAAAGCCGGCTGAGCCACCCGGTGCTGTCGGTGCCCTTGTTTTAAGGACAACTTCACAGCAGCAGAAAATACAGTTTCTCTGACAGAAAATACAGTTGTACTTGGTAATTGTTATAGGATTCCCATGGTATTAAATTCTGTGGCAGTGTACCATAATTCCTATGGTAATGTACCAAAGACATTACCACACGCCACATGTCCTGTGGTAATGCAGCACAAGAACAACAGAGTACCACGGAAATGCAAAAATATATGTACCTACCTTTTTCAAAGCCTTCTGTTATTTTCAGTGGTTTGACGCGGTGCATTTTGTGGTGGTGCACTGAGTTCCAAGTTGAACATATCTCAACATTTACCTGCACCACACATTACATCAATGGCTAATAGATGTAAACGGACACTATCTAGACGGAGATCATGGACAAAATGACAAAACTGTCAGAGCTCTGTTCTAGGTAGGTACTTTATTAATTTTCCAAGCCCTGTACTCTGTTTGGGTACAAAATCTCCCCATCCATTGGCATTTCAAGACACTCCCAACATCTCTGCTCTAGTTAGCTAGCTCATTCATCTATTGTGAAAATGTGCTCTCCTATGCAGAGCTCTATGTCACACCACAAGTGCCTTCACTTACCTCTGTGTCGAAATTCTTTAGGAAAAAAGTGGCAATAACTTTGAATTTCATATATTACGGATATCACATATTAACCATATATGATGCTGGTAAGAACATTTATGAGGTATGCACTGATATATTATCAGAAAAGTAAACAGACTATTGCTTGCGTTCATTGTCTCCTGTGCCGTTTCCATGGACACGACGCGTTTCCATGTTTTAGCTGTTTAAACTTTTGTTCGGTGCACATTTCAAATTTGTTAGTGGAAAGAAACAATGGAATTGTCAGGCAAACAAACATCAGCATTTGCCAAAAGTGGGAAGAAATGCAGAGATGCTTCAACTTTTATTGACTGCCTCACCATGAACATTGAAAATATTAATGACAATATTACAAAAATGAAAAGAACGCACAACAAGGCAGAGAATACTGGCAAGGTGATGGGAAATGTTGCTCCAGCATGCCAGTATTCTCTGCCTTGTTGTGCCTTGTTGTGCCTTGTTCTGCAGCAAATGGAGCATTATACAAATGCGTGGTTCTCTGCCCTCTGGATGTAGAGGTCAGAGAACCACGCATTTGTATAATGCTCCATTTGCTGCAGAATTTAAGGTGTGTTGATGAAACTTAAATACAGGCCAGTCATTGATGCATAGACATACATTTGAATGTATATTTCAGATTTTAAATGGATGGTGGTAGTTACTTCATAAAATTTAGAGAATGTGTCATTGATAATATTTTCACATATTTGCATCTCTGCTCGAAATTGCCGTTCTCCATCCTCCCATATTGGATGGAAGCACGTAGCGCAGAAGCACGTAGCGCTGGCTGCCGCATCATATGATGTCATCCGCTTCCTCCTAGGGGGAGGAGTTTCACTCATGTAACGTCTAGCCCTCTGCATAGGAGAGTGACCAGAGACTTGTGTATCAATGCTGTTGTAATTCCTACATGGTCACCAACAGAAGTTGAAAGAAGTCCTAGATTACTCAGTTCCCCTTTAAATTTCGTCAGTCATTAGTCGTTGTTCCAATGGGTCCCCAAATATGTAGTGGATATAAGCCAGTTTGAAGGTTTTGGCAAATGATGCCAGATGTAAAGACTTTGCCATACCTTAGGCTTTAGTGAACTGGTGCCACTGGTAAATTGTCTCAGAAAAGGTACGGTACCTACCGTAGCGTCTGTAGTACTAGTGCAGGGACATAAAGGGCGTGTCCCAGCTGGAGTGCCAGCCAGCAAAGCGTCAGCATCCAGACCAGGCCAGACCTCCCTTAGTGATGATGATGATTGATGCCTAGAACCCGCTCTTCCCCATCACCCCACCTAACACCAAATGCCGGCTATTCATCAACAGGCTGCCAGGGCTAATCCGTTTAGCAAACCAGATGTAGCGACCAGGACCCTCTGAGGGAATACAGTAAATGGGTGTATGTTTTCATCTAATTAAATGCCATAGGTGGAGAAATGAGAAGCATGGCAGCGATTATTTATTCTTACTTTCTGTGATTGGTGTTTGTTAGTCCGAAAAAAAACATATTACTCATTACTTGTTACTCATTTCAAAAGTAATGTTATTGCTTTACTTATTACTTGCTTTGAGCAGCAATTCGTTACACTACCCATGATATTACTTTTGCGTTTACACCCCCTAAAGTGGCAGTTGCATCCTGTCTTCCCTTTAAAAAATCTGGAAAGTTTTGTGAATGATCAGGGAACCAAACAACGTGGATGTCCAATGTTCTCTTCAGCCTTTTGCAGGAAGCAGTGGAAAGACGTTTACGAGGAGAAGTAGAAGTTACAACGAGTTACAAAGAAAACCAATGGTGGTTAGATCTAGTTTTTGAATAATTCAGCTTCAATCTGAAATTTAGAGATGACAAAAGTTTTTAAAAATTATCGGTAGCTGTACTGATACTGACTGACCCATATCTGATTCTTAATGAAAGGCCAATATCGGCCAGTATCAGCAAACCGGTGTATCGGTCTAACCCTAGTGTATACACCTTTCTATTAGGCCAACGATTACTATTCAGCACTCTGCTTTACAGATTGAAGTTCAGTGCCTCTCTAAAGGCGCACTCACACTAGGCCATCCGTACCGGTTGACGCCCAAAGTCTGGTTCGTTTGACTAGTGTGATTGCTCTGAACCGTGCCCGGGCCCGCTTGAAGAGGTGTGCTCCGGCACGGTTCCGGCACGGTTCACTTGGATTCAGGCTAGTGTGATCGCTAATCGTGCCGGAGCACGGATCCCGAACATGTCAATGATGTGACTGTCCCATAAAATCGATGATTTATTGATGAACGTGAATTGTAGTCGGGAGTAAAGCCGCAAATTCCTCCATCAACGTCAGCTGCCTCCGTAAAAATCTTCTTATACGTGCAGCACGATTAACTGAAAATCGCTGCGTTGCATAATCGATAAATCTATACGGCATGTGAGAGAGCCGTGAGTCACCGCACCCAAAGAGACTCCAAATAAGCCACAAAGTAAAATTATGAACTCTGTGCTGTGCAAAAGCGCTTTCCTTCAACACAAGAAGTTGCATGGTGATGACATAAGCGTGCCCAGGCATGGTACGGATGGCTAGTGTGAGCCCAGGCCAGCGGGGGAGTGGGGAAGGGGGACAATCGTGCTCCGGCACAGTTCAAGCCAACCGGGCCTAGTGTGAGTGCGCCCTAAGAGGATTGACAGGTTATCAGCTTGTTTCAGCACTTATTAGTAGATAACATTCCTAATGACCTCACGCAGGAAACAGTTGATTTTGGCCCCTCCCTTGACTACCTTTAGTCACAGCTCACATACTGTATTGCACACGGCGATCAATATTAGATAATCTGTGACATCCCCTACAACCTACTGTTACTATAGTGTAACTCAAATCCTTAAAGCTAACAAATTGTAACAAATAATTAAGTCTTAAAATGTTTTTCTTAAAAGACGTTAATAAGTCTGAATTTTTTTCTATGTCCTCTTACAAAATGATTGCTGGCATGAAAGTAAGATTTGCTGTGCGATATGATTGAAGTTATAAGTTATCTTGCTTCCAAAGTAGTAACATTTTATAGGATATAATCACTGGTGTTTCTGTCCAATCACCCTTAGGTTGTTGTTTGTTTTCAAAATGGATACAACGTGATTAGATAGGCTTACATCTAAAGGTGCGATGAGTGAGAGTTTTCCTGCCTCATGTCACAAAATAACCATAATATATCAGGGGCGCAACTGGTCCCCAACTGGTCAATCAGCAGGCCACTGTAAACCGTGCCAGAGGCCTGTCGATGTTATTGCAATTCTGACCAGTAGCCACTAGAGGTTGAAAAAAGTCATTGATTACTTACTGCCCCTTTAAAGGAGAAACAATAAAAAAAATGTTTATGCACTTTTCATGCAAGTGATCACTCGTAAAAATAAATATACCCTGTTGCTGTATGCTTGCATCAGAAAGTGGTATATTAGAAGTATTGATTCTTCTTCACAAGCAAAAGCAAAGGGTTTGATTTTCAGCAGAGCCTTGCAGTTGCTTCTGCTGTTGTTTGATTAACCCGAGGTGAACTGATAATCTTTGAGCTTTAGGCATCTCAAGAATGTACACATTCCACCTGAACCTGCCCTTATCTTGCTTAGTATAAGTTATGGCCAGCAGAGTGTGTGTGTGTGTGTGTGTGTGTGTGTGTCCATTCTGTTTGTGTAAAAGCATCTTTCACAGATGTCAAGATGCAATCACAAACGTAGTGTGATTTGCTCACAAGAATAAAGTAGAGAACCCAATGTGATATCGACTACGGCGCTAACAACACCTGGTAAATTAGAGGGAGATCAAAGCTAATGAACTTGTTGTTCTCATGCCGTACTGTGCAGGCTCATGAAAGGAGTGCACTGCTTTCTGACAATGAAATGCATTAGCCCGAGGCAGGGAACCCTTTTTGGCCTGCAACCAAAAAGAAAAAATTTGAAATGACAGCACACCCAGACTCAGAAAACGTTTCTCCAGTTACTTGGGGATTCCCCATAAATAAGCTCATGATGCATTTTGAGCTAAGGAAGGTTGATGGTCGAGTGTATTACTTTTGACAAAAGATAAATACTTAAACAAGGTTGTGACACAGACTCTGTTGGACATGCATTACCATAAACGGTAAACTTTAGGCAGTTTTTTGGTGCTTTCATCATTTGCATATATCATATAGTCGCATATTCAGTCCTCTTTTTCTTCATACAAGTTAAATATTTTACCAATGGAGGTGAGGTGATTCCACTATCCAATGCAGCTTCAAATGTTTCAGGAATTTTGTAGAAAAAACTTTTTTTTGCTTCAAAATTGAACATAGCTAGCTGGCTAAAGCAAAAAATTTTGCAAGGTGTTAAAATATCTCAAAATGTCTCTCTAGAAGCCAAAAAGAAGATACAAATTGACAACAAAAACCGCCAGCTGCCAGTTAATGACAGGCAGAGCCAATGTCTTAGGATTGCCCTTACTTCTTATGAGCTAAATGTTATTCAATGCAATTTCTTTCATTGGTTGATGTTGGTAGAACTCAATAATGGTAGCACTTGTGGTATATTACCTGCTGATGAAGTCTCATCTGACCTCCACAGCAAATCTTCCTTAGAGTTAGGGCCCTGACTGTGATTCCGGTGGCTTCCATGACATACTGTCCAGATTGTCTGGACAGTTTTGTTGTTGTTTATTTATGCAGGATGGAGGTCTGTTCAAACTGACATCGCATATGGGTCACTTTCATAAGTCAATGCGCCAAAAAAATATGATATTATTATTATTATTATTATTATTATTATTATTATTATTATTATTATTAATACATATTATTATATAATATATTAAATATTTACTAAACATCTAATCTTATTAATTTAATGGTATTTCAAAAGCAGATATGATGCATGTAATTGAATGTGCTTGAATGTATTAATCAGCAAAGAGATTGGTGGGATCATCAAATATATATGTGCTTCTGTTCTATGACCATCTACTGTGTATTCCCACAGTGTGTATCTAATCCCTCACTGGCTAAATTGACCAATTGCATAAAACCTTGGTGTATTCCTTTAAATACACACCGTAAATTTCCATGTTGATATCAAAGCCAGGTAACTGCCTTGCCTCCCAAGGACTATGACTCATGTAATTGGATGAGCAGTTCACAACACTGATTGGGCCTATGTGGACAGGAATGCATCATGGGACACTGTGTGTGCAGTATGTGTGTGTTGGTTAGATAACCAAACACCATCTGAGCACAGCCCTGGGGCATCTCACACACACACACACACACACACACACAAACAGCCTAATGAGTGTGTTTCCACTCTATACTGATTTTTTCCCCCAGTATTTCCACTTGGTGATTTTTCCGTTACATGCACACACACACATGATTGCTTGATCACGAGCACACATACACACACGTACACATCAAATGACACAAACACACACACACCTGCAGCAGACAGGTAGGAGGAAGAGAGAAAGTCTTAAAGTTCAGATGTCAAATTGACTGATTCATGCTGAGATACAGTTCAGGCAAAAGTATGAAAAGATGAGCGTGTGTGTGTGTGTGTGTGTGTGTGTGTGTGTGTGTGTGTCTGTGGGCTGCAGCCACAGCATACTGTCACCTTTCCTCACCTCCCAAAACCACAGCCACCCAGATGAATCATGGGATGCATGGGTCCTCTTTCCTCCCCCCCATCGACAAAGGTCCTTACATTTTCTCTCAGCACAGCCCATCCATAGATCACGACATCTAGCAAAAAACCCACAGCCAAATGAGATCAAATTAATCCAGGAAACAGATTGGCGGCTCCTCTTGGGGATTACCTAACAAAATGTGAAAGTTCAGGACGAGGTCACCGACAAACAACGGCGTAAAATACGAGGGGAAATCTATCCGTGTTACCTCGCAAACTGATAGATGCTTTCCAGATGGGAACATCCACTGTAAGGGCTATCTTCGCTGAGTTATGGGGCCCATTACGACTATGGAAACTGTCATAAATCTGGATGGTAATTGAGATCAGGACAAGCGTCTTTCTCGCGAGATGGATGAAACGGGGAACTGAAAGCATTCCCAGACGCGGAGAGGTTCTCCAAAGCCAAAGTCCTCCGGGAGACGAATGGTAGGAAAGAGGGCATTGTTGCGCCACATAGTTGTGGTACAAAGAAAAGTGTCGTTTGGGGGTTCAAGCTGCGTAATAGGCTTAAAGAACATGAAAGCCAAGGGATTGTACCAAGCCACTGAATGTACCAAATTTTTGTCAAATGATCCCTAACTGTTTAAGGCAATCAAAAGGTTTGTTAAGGCTTTCATTAATGCTTTTGGAGAGGTTAGCTGTTTAGCGGTGGTTGTTTCTGGAGGAGTTTTGTGAAGGTTTTTTACTTTTTATGTTAGGCATACAAGTACACCAAACAAAGAAAAATTCGGCTGCATCAGCGATCCCGACCTCTCCGAGACTCCATTAAAGATGACCGAAATGTTCGCTCAGGGAACACACTGACCTTTTTACCTGGTTTCAAAGTAATGAAAAGTGCTGCATGTTCCCCAAGTCGGGATCTCACATCGTCTCCACTTAAAGTTTTCAAGGTGACACACAGTTTCTTTTCCAGCTGGAACATAGTATTCTTTTTTCTTTTTTTCATTGCCTGCCTTCTTTGAGTTTCCAGAGAGAACATTGGCAATGTACTTATTTCTCAAACAACGTCTTTCCTCTCGCCTTGCATCTCTTGACAGCTCAAAAAAGAGTGCCAAATGACGGTTGCGATAATGGCGCCCGTTGCCTTGGATGAGTCCGATAATAGCATGGCGGTGTCAACTCCCCATGCAATTACGGCCCACTCTTCGACTTTTGGCGTCTCCGAAGATGGCGAGGGGGATTCTGGTGGTGGCGATTTAGCTTTTTTGGTAAAATCCTGCGATTTGAGAGCTGCTACGTTAGCACAGGTGCAACGGCAATTATCTGTCTCATCAAAACAATGACTTCTACTCTGGGCTCAACTGCAATAATGCTTATCAAGCAGCCATGCAAATGGATGGTAATGTTTCAGCCGGGTGCCTGTCATCCTACATCATTTATCCTCAGTGGGAGTGGAGAGACAATTACGGCATCACTCAAAACCCCTGATGACTGGCAAATGGATGCAAAGTTCACAGAACAGTGTACAGTAACATGCACAAATACACATGCATGTATATAACTCATATGGATTTTGAGGGCCAATATTTTTGTCCAATATATTAAAATTCAGTGTGCATTGTTTTCCCAAATTTTATTCTTCCAGGTGGAAAAGCCTCTGAAACAGCATTTAGGCCACAGGGTACTAAAACTTTTTGTTGAAGTTGAGGATAATAATAATCTTAATAATGATACTCGTGTGGAATTTGACAAGTGCAGTTTTGACTAATTCTAAAATTCAAATTCAATCAAACTGCATCACATCCATCATATCAGAGGTGACAAATATCCTTTTTGTTGATAAAAGGCCAATATCGGTCACACAGGCCAACACATGCACAAATATGCAGACTTAGCACTTCAGAATTTATTACAACTATTCACTGCAGGGCAGTGACAAAGCAGCTGGAACAACTCGGCGGAGACAATTTCTTGAATTGAAAGCCCTTTTAGATACGAGGGCCACCCTCCTTTTTCTGTCTCTCCCTATTTTAGTTCTGCATTGTCAAAACTCCAGAGCTGCCAAAGAAGAGACTAATTTCTGTGCAAATGGATTTTTTTTCCTTCCCCTTTTTCTGCTTTCAGCCGCCCAGGAAATTACATTTGTGTTAGGATTTTGGGAACATCGGCGCTGACCCCCGCCGTCGTCTTCTGTATACAGACTCCCCCCATGTAGCGCAGAGTGCCGTTAGCACGTCGAGCACTTTAAAACAAACCAGAAATCGTTGCTTTCACAAACAGTGACGGTAACTCATTCAGCCCCGAAAGCCTGTAGTTTGGGAAAAATGACAAAAGGGTAGCTGGACCACAAGTTTTAAGGACGGTTTGCCCAACGATCGTGTCACTTTGCTTTGCCCTCTGAGACATTTCATGCATTTCACCCAGAAGACAAGCTTCCATTTGAGCTGAAAAGCATCGTCCCTCTCCCTCTCTCTCTCTCTCTCCTCTTGTGAGATTCATTCCTGTTGACCCTACGCTCTGTGCTGACGCTGTGCAGAGACGCGTCTGCGTTCTCTCAAACATTTGCTCGATGGAAGGAAGCCATTAAAGCATAGCTCTGCTCACAAACAGCAGCCCCTGCCTGCAGGATCCAAGGTGATGCTGAAAAGGCTTTTATCTCCTGAACTGAATATTTTGAAGCATAATACTCCCCATGGCGTCAGCTTGTGCTGCGTTGTGCCATAGAACGAACCCATTTGGAGATGTTTGGCTGTGGCTTCAAGCCATTTGGTGCAAGCTAGGGATCCTGTGAAGCAAGTATCGTGTGACACTGCTTTGATGTTGTACAAACCCAGTGAAGAGATATACAGTAAAAAAAAAAAGTATTCTGTATACATCATTATTCTTGATATATTTAAAGGGGTAGTAAGTCATTTATGACTCCCTACAGGCGACCAGTAGGCACTGCAACAACATTGATTGAACTGATCTCCTCCTACACAAGCCTGTAATTGACACAAACAATGAAGTCACATTTTCACAATAGTTGAGTCATTGGTATTGATCAGCAACCCTATCAACCCCTGCAGATATATTATGGTGCTTTTGTGCTATGGGGCAGTAAAAAAAATCATAGTTATTGCCCCTTTAAGTAATGAATCAATCTACACAAATAATGACTCATTTACCATTTGATTTCACACTCATTACATTAGAAACCATCTCCCAAACATCAGTGTTGTTCAGGCTTGCCTGGGTTTTTATTCCCTCACGTCACGTTTCAGACTCGGGCCTTGTTTACAGAGTGGCTCCGGACGGAAAAGCCTGAGGGCAAAGTCCACGGATAGAGAGCGAAGAATAAGCAGAAGTATGCTGCAAGGTTGAGCATCTCAGTGTATGTGCAAGCTCGTGTCAATATCCTGTGTGT
>CABFOQ010037877.1:9879-26196 GCA_900660455.1 Gephyroberyx darwinii
GCCTTGGCACGCTCCATCCCCCTTCCATCTGTCTTGCCTCCCCTACCTTTGGCCAGTATTGCTGTCACATAGTCCCTCTGTTTTATGTGTCTGGCCACAGTGTATTAGTGGGCCTCACTACCATTTAAATGTCCCTGGCTCACTTCATCTGTGCCAACTTTTATTACTCTATTTAGCAGTCTTACTGATAGCTGCCTTTTCCCTGTGCCAGCCAGGCAGTAGGCATTAAAGATAACTGATTTGCCATTCTGCCATCTGGGAAAGACATTAGTACCAGTGTTCACAGTGCTAGCCCCATAGTACGTTTCATTAAATCAGCAGGACATTTAGCGTAGACTGCAGTACTTAAATACTGGTAGTGGGTGAAATAGATGCAAACACAGTGAATGAATTAAACAGTAGATAGATAGATAGATAGATAGATAGATAGATAGATAGATAGATGGCTCTTTATTGGGAATTTGCAGTTATGCAGCAGAGGGTGTACAAAGAAAGAAGAGAGACACACAGCACTGTACAATCGGCAAAAGTACAGAAAATATACAAAAAATATACAGAAAGTACAAAAATCTACAAAAAAATATACGTAAGTAAGTAAAATGGAGGAGGAATTGAGAATACATCTAAAGATGTATGTTGGCATCCAGGCTTCACAAAAAAGAACTGCACATGCAATAAAATGTAACTTCATCCAACTCTACGTTCTAGACAAACAAGCCTTATTGCTTCTGCTCTCTGTTTGCACCAGTGTTTTCTCTATATTTTTTCCCATCTGTGGTGGTAGGAAACATAAAGCCATATCATATCATATAGGGCTTCCTCCTCCGGGAAGAACATTTTTATAAAAAATTTAAAAAAAAAAGCTATTTCACCTCAAAACCAGTGAAGAGAAAATTACTGTCAGGAAATATGACTCAGACTCAGAAGACATAAAGTTACTGCTGTGTTAAAAATAAATATAACACCTGCCTCTTTACTTAAAGACACTATTTAGAGTAAAAATACAATTATTTTGAAAAATATTTATAGCATGGTGGGTAATGATCTTACTGTGGCAGGCCGCCATGGTAGAATTCATATAGGGGAAACACTGGTTTGCACACATTGCCCCATAAACAGCAAACCTCCAATAATGGTTGCCATAGGAATCTGTTGACTCCACCAGCATTTCATTATTTTTCCTGATTTTTGTTATAAATATTTGCAAATGTGGACGCAGAAAAAAATATTTTCAGGAATTAGGAACAGAAGGAGGAGAATTGTGTGTCAGGAGACCATCCCTGAACTGGAGGACAAAGGTTCAAGCCCCCTGCTGAGCAAAACACTGAATCTGAATGTATCTTTATTTGCACTTTTCCCATCGAGTCCGAGCCAGAGGAGACAGTTCAAGCCCAAAAAGCTTCTTGGACTGAATTGTATACCTACATCAACTGTAGAAGACAATGGCTTCTGCACTAGATCTGGTTTGTTTAAAATACAGAGTGAGCTGGCCTACAGAAAAAGCTCATGCAAGTGAAATTACACGTTCATGAAACTCCACATTCTCACAGGGACAGCAATTTGTTTAGCTTTGGTTGGCATGCAGCTCCCAAGGATTTGCGCCCACAATTTGATAGATGCCATCAATTCCTACCATTGTGGATTTGTTTGCCTGAATGAAAATCGCCCAATGTGGAATGGGTTACAGGCCACTGTAACTATTGGAGATTAGGCGTGATGGGGGATGTATATTTTGTGTGGTGACTCTTATTTGGGGAGAATGGGCACATGGCAGACTAATCAGAAACAGTCCAACGGAGGGATGAACCGCTTTGAGGGCTGTGAAGGAAAAGGGCTGATTTGTACACAGCAGATAAAACGTAGGATTTGAGCGTAAAAGCGGTTTCCCTTTAAGGAGCCACAAATGAAGACGGTTCATACTGAGGACTCCACACATTTTCCACCCATACCGCAGTCTCCTTCGATTCAGGGAAGAAATGCTCGGGGATTTTCTCTCCTCTCTGTGGTTTAGGGCCCACAGCATCTTGTTAAATAGTGACTCCAGCTTTAATTGATGAGAGAGTAATTTGGGTTAGAGTGATTTTCAAATGGTCATGGTAACAGCTCAATTTTGGGAATTTTTTTAGGGATATGGATTAAGAACTTTTACAATAGGATTTTACTACATTGTTTTTCTGGACACTTGTCAGCACATGCCTCGTACACATCCCGTTTTTTTTGTCTACAAAATAGCAGTTACAATCTGCTTATTGGGCGTTGATTGGAAAATTTGAACAATCTCAGTTTATGGAACGGCTTCTTGGTTGGTGAGGTACTGAGTGAGCCACTGTTGCCAATTGGATGGAAACCCTTCACATTTAAAAATAAAACTGTATTCTTAGAAATAATTTACAACTGACACATCCCATAACCCTGTTGGAGGAGCATTCATTTTTAAAGAGGATTATGGAAAATTCACACCACTCTGCATCGGAAAAGCATGTATTAGGTTTAGTGATTGTGTTTTTGCGTGTTATCCATTTTGTGTATTATCCAAGTGTAAACGCACTACATGCTGAATTAAAGAGGTACACACCTGGCCTTCATGCATGGCTCCATCTACTTTGCCAAGGGCCCCATTCTTTATTCTGTGAGATTTCACCCCCATGGTATAGCTTTGGCGTGCCGATATAAAAACTTGGTTCGTGATTTGTTCCACGGTTTTATTAAACCAAAACCACACACTTATTAATTCTTTATGTTAGATTTATGTGAACAAAAAAATAATTGCTTACATGTGGAGGAGATTGCCCAGTCAAAGATTGTCGGCAATTTGGGACACATGGGAGGAAGACAAGAGACATTAGGGTTCACATGCAAACACATACAGTAGCCCTGCTGCCTTTCCAAAAAGTAAATACCATAGTATACATTTTCCTAGCCATATGAATGCGTGTCTTTGTGATGTGATATGCCATATGTATCCTCTCTGACTCAGTCCTTCCACTGGTTGTGTGTGATGGTGGTTTTTGCTAAGAATGGCCACACCACAGCACCGTCTGGTGACATACAGTGCAGCACGCAAAGCGGAGCATCACGAATGGTCATTTTCTAAACACAGACATGGCCAAGTTTCTAAAACACTTTCACATGTTGGACCTTCTCACACGACTTCAATAAAAATTCATATTGAGAGCTGGCATTTGAATCCTCCACACAAAGAACTATTAAAGTCCAGTTCAAGTTTTCAGGGGACTTTCAATTATCTAAAGATGGTACATTCGAGTGTTACGTGTATTCATTTACAAAAAGAGGCATTACTGTCAGGTAATGTATGACATTCACAATCTCAGTGATGTTAGCTGTCCAAAATGATCAAAACTGATATGTGGTTCTTATGTGAGAAACAAAGAGAGGCTGCAGATAAAGCTCTCCTTTCATTATCCATATGATGACTTCTTTTCAAGCTGCTTTCTGTGCGAACATGAGAGATGTGACCCACTAACCTCCAGCAAGATATACAGTCGACGTCTACACTGTAGTGATGAACATCTGCTGGTGGCCATGAATGCACATTGTTAAGACTGTAGTAACATGTCAAATACAAGCTGAGTGTAAAATGAACCTCACAGCAAACTTCCTGCCTGTCTCTCCTCTCCCTGCTCTTGTCATAACAGCACCTCTTGTCACCTTTAGTCTCTGCTCACCTCTGCTTTCAGGGAGGGGAGCGTCTTCTGACAAATGTAAACCATACCATTTTCTGTGAGCGACGTCAACTTGTGGAGGCTTATGCCTGGCATCTATAGGAGAAACGCTAACATAGATATGAGGAACAGCGGATTAGCTAGGAAGTTCATTTTGTTTACAAGAAGATCCCCTCAAAGCGTTCCACTCTGGCTCAATTTCTACCTGGCTTGATTTTACCTCGTGCATGACATCATTGTTGGTGTGCATTTGTGTGTTGGGTGGGAGGACTGTGGTCTCCAGGTAACCCACTCCCCGCCTTTGAAAGCGTCAAGTATTCCTTCTCAGACTTCTCATCGATGACAACACGCCACTTCATACGGTGAATGCTAAACCAGAACTGCGCTCAGGCTTTGAAGCCATTGTTAAGGCCTGAGAGGGTGTAATACCCTCAGCCACGAGGGGACAATGAATAGCATGATTCATATCTCATAAAAGACGACACCTGTGAGCATATGCCATATTGCGTGCTGCGCTAACCCCACTCTAACATAGCGGGGGAAAACGCTGGTGTTGCTACAGCTAAATTTCCCAAATCCAATTGAATCTGTCAAAAATGTTCTATACTAGTAGACACTTATAACCCCAGTGTCCCCCGAGGGCCCGTGCTTGAGCCTCACGAGGCTTGGCGATAAGATGCCCTGGAGGTGTGGGATGATGATGTACACAAGAGACTCAGGTTACAGCAGACTGGCCTGGGACGGGCTGAGGGAGGCTCTGATTGATCCTGAAAACAGAGAGGCCTGTGGGAGAAATGTAATTGAACCTGGAACAGATGTTAAACACTCCTGGAAGATTGTGGTTACCATGCAGGTAGACGGCCTTTCTGTACCACACAAGCCCAGCCAAAGTCACACTGGATGAAAGGAGGTATCATAAGTCACTTTTTTAAATCTTATTGACGGGGATTGTGTACATTTAAAATGTGAGTTTCAAGAGTCCTCTTGTGTCAGAGCGCTAAAAGCAACTGCTGTCTTCTTAACTTTCAGTGTGGTGAAGTGAAACGACTGAGACAGAATCAGATCATGTTTGAAAGTGCCACTGCTCTAGAAACCGGTTTTCATGGAAGAAACACACTGCAGTTGTCACAGAATGAAAGCAAAAGCTGTGAAGGAGCAAAATGTGAAGTGAAAACCAGAGCCATTAGATAGTGAGTGGATGTCAAAACAGTAAAAGTGGTCCTGAAGGGACAGTATGATTCATTGATCAGTTACAATATACTGGCAGATTCTGTTGATATACAGAGAACATAGAGGACATGATGTATAAGTATAACCCAGTCAAAAAATCTAAAAGAAACCATCTTCACTAACAGCTAGGAGCATAATGTGTTTCAGATTTAAGGGGAACACGAGGTAGCCAGTGCTAAACTTTCCTTGGCTTCTCAATTTCTTGGCTAATACGTCTAATTTTGCAGCTTTAACTCATCTGGGATATTGGAGGCCCCATCTATTTGAGATGTTTAAGACTCCGAAGGATGTGCCAACATAAATTTAGTATGTGGTATTAGATGTGATTATCAGTAATATCCTCTAAGCTGATTTGGCTTGGATGAGCACACGTTACAAAAAAAAAAAAATCCCCATCATTCTTCTGCCAATTACAGTGTGGGAATTTCAAAACGCTAGAGACGTTGCTCTGTGTATCTTACAATCCAGTGTTGCGTCTACAGTCAAGTATGAATGCGTTGATTTTGATGTGATGGTGGATAAAATGTGAGGTGGAAAAAAGACAATGACAACGGTCAATTTTCAATTTCTTTGTTTTGGTGGATCATTGACAAAACACATTAGAAGTGCACTCATT
Organism: Gephyroberyx darwinii; assembly: GCA_900660455.1. Taxonomy (NCBI): domain Eukaryota; kingdom Metazoa; phylum Chordata; class Actinopteri; order Trachichthyiformes; family Trachichthyidae; genus Gephyroberyx; species Gephyroberyx darwinii. The sequence goes on from CABFOQ010037877.1 coordinate 15,409, forward strand.
CAATTTTGTTAACTCAACTCATCGATCAATATAATACCAGGCGGTATTGACTAATACAGTGTAACCCACTGGCAGCTTTGGAAATATCTGAATGTGGAGTCTTTGTAGAGAATATGTGGGGCAGCACTGCCACCTGCTGATCGAGACACCACAGACATGACAAAATCAGGAGGTGAACCTCCAGTCAAATACACTTTCTTATATAACTCTGTGTTACTCTCATATGGGCTTTTGACTCTGAAAACACAATTTTGTTATTGATTGTCTTGTCTGTCCACTTTGAAGGTCATGGTGATAATGTCCTCTATCCCGGCCTGCAGCTCATCATGCTCCTGTACAGCGGAGACACCTTTAGGGGTGCCGGTCAGAATGAGGTCCCCCTCCTCCAAGGTGATGAACTCACTGATGTAGCTGATGAGGTAAGGAATGGAGAAAATCATCTGGGAGGTGCAGCCGTTCTGCCGCAGCTGGTCATTCACCTTCAGCCACAGCTTGACGTTTCCTGGATCGGGGATGCGTTCTTTAGGGATGAACTCACTGATGGGGCAAGAGGTGTTGAAAGCTTTGGCCAAGGTCCAAGGCAGACCCTTGGACTTGCACTCATCCTGGATATCCCGAGCTGTCATGTCCAAGCACAGAGCATAGCCCGCAACATGGTCCATGGCAGTAGTCTGTGGAATGGCTGTGCCCCCTTTCCCAATGACAATCCCCAACTCAACTTCATGGTGCAGGTTACTGGAGTATAACGGTACCAGAATAGGGGAGCCCTCTCTTACATATGCCGAAGGGGGCTTCAAGAACAACACAGGCTCTGTAGGAACTGCATTCTTCAGCTCTTTTGCGTGGTCTGCATAGTTTCGTCCTACACAGATTATCTTCCTTCCCCACTCCCAAAACCGAGATACGTTTCGCGTGGTCATTGTGAAGAAACGTACAGCTTCCAGCCGCTTCGAGACAGTTAAAACCTGTCAAAACGCACTTTGACCACCACTCACTTCCCCAACCCTAATTTGTCAAACTACGGCGTGCCAGGAGGGACATACATCTATCGTACCAATACAACCCAAATTCCCAATATGAGTATTTTTCTAGTGTATTTTAAACTTAAAAACGTGTTCAAATGGCTGTATTAATGCACCTTAACTAAAGAATAACGTGTTTTTGTGTTAAACACGTCGTGGATGACCACAACGTCGACTGGTCGCTTTAAACCAGTGCCACAAGTTCGTGTTCTCGCGTTACTCCCCCAGACGCGATTGGTGGAAAGCACAAGGTTAAAGTTAAAAAACAGGCGGAACTAAACGCAAGAACCAAACTTTTCTGGTCTATGCGATGTGATAAGCAGATTGCTCCGGTGTTGTTATGTTATTAAGGCTTCTCGTAGGGAGTGCCTGCACTCTTGGTGTAATTGGAGCTGCAAGAACCTATACGTCCGGTACGTTACGTCAACATAGCTTTACCTAGCACGACGCTAGCTTCCCCTGCAAGATATTTAATAGGCTAACTTACATGGATGTTATAACTTGACAAGCTTGCTCACAGTGATACTTTTGCTTTTATGTTGTACTTGGTTTACAAGAGCTGTCAACATGGCTGCCCTGCTGAGCAAACCTCTAAGCTCCCTTACATCATCTCCAATATATGGCAATCATATGGCTAAAAACAAAGTTAAAGTCAGTGCTGTAAGCTAGCAGAAAAAGTATTGCCAATTGTTAATGCCTTGCAAACAGCTCGCACTACGGAAGCCTGTGGTGTCTCCTGTCATTTCGAAATGGTGTTCTCGGATAACAAATTAACGGTAACCAACTTACTGATTGTGGTTAAGGGTTTTCCTACCTGTGTCATACCTTTAATTAAAGTAAAATATGACGTGTTGATCAATCGTGATCTCTCTTTCAGACGCTGTCACTTCCTCTTTAGTCTGTCTGAACGATCAGGCTTCATATGCTTGCCCCTCATGAAGGCAACACCAATGGGACAAAAAGTTGTTCGGCTTTGGTTTCAGTCAGTGGCACCTACTGTATATTTTGTTTCTGTCAAGTATTGAGTTGTATTCTTCCATATAGCACCTTTGAAAGTCCAAGCCCAAGCAGCTGCTCTCCTTCACACCCCAGTAAGGAAATCCTCTCTGGTGGAACAAGCAAATATGAAAATAGAACTTCTCCCAGCGCTCAGTGATAACTACATGTACCTTCTGATTGACGTGGACTCAAAAGAAGCAGCTATTGTTGACCCTGTGGAGCCAGTAAAGGTGAGTACAACGGTCATACGTGTTTGTTTTTTTCAATAGTGACATTAATAAGCGACGTCTGTGCTTCCACTTAGACCCTTTTGTGAACAGGCAGCTTTGCTTTTAACAGGTTGTAGAGGCCATCAGAAAACATGGCGTAAGACTCACCACAGTCCTGACCACCCATCACCATTGGTAGGCCAAATGTTAACTTTTTTAAATTATTTTTTTAACCAATAGACAGATTTTGATGTTGCAGTCCTTTGTGCCATAAGTCAGGGTGAGCATTCACACAGAAGCCCAAATTCAGATCTCAAAGGAATGATGTATGAACCCACAAATGGTGGCTATAGAAGACGTCAGACTAGACCGTCATAAATCTGTAGTGTAGAATCCATCACAGTGCTACTAAGAAACACTATTTCAGATAGCGTCCTACAAACACCAGAGCTAACAAGCCAAAATATCAACAGTATACCTGCATTAAACCATCCTTCTGCTCTCTGCTATCTCAGCTTTGACTCAAGTACCGGATCATGAGGAAAAATTGTAGAGGTGTGACAATATACCAACCGCTTTCTGTCAACAGGGATCACGCCGGCGGAAATGAGAAGATGCTGAGACTAATCCCTGGACTGAAGGTCTATGGAGGAGATGACAGAGTTGATGCCATTACAAAGAAAGTCTCTCACTCCAACACTTTCAAAGTAAGCCCACCAAACCATATAATGTACTACAGCAAAAAGCCCTGAAAAACCTCAGACATCGCTCAGTGTCTCTGTAACTTAAGAATTCACTATCAAGGTATGAAACTTAGCAATTGTTACAAGCAGATGTTCACCCACTGGTGTGTGTTTTTTTTTCTTAGCTTGGCTCACTCAATGTTAAATGCCTGTTTACTCCATGTCACACGACTGGTCACATCTGCTACTATGTGACAAAAGAAAACAGCACTGAGCCACCAGCAGTTTTCACAGGTATCTTTGATCACGTTGACCTTCTAGATGAGCCGGACTATGTTTTTTATAGAAATAAATAATTTGTGACATATCAGAGAAAATATAGTTTCTGGCAAGCTTGACCAATCAGTCTTATTGCAACCCCTTTATCTAATCAGCAGATTTCCATGGGTGACCTTCAATCTCCTTTTTATTTATTTATTTTTATGCAGGGGACACGCTCTTCGTGGCTGGCTGCGGTAAATTCTTTGAGGGTACAGCAGAGCAGATGTACAAGGCCTTGATAGAAATTCTGGGACGCCTGCCTCCTGAAACAGTAAATATACTGCTATAGTGTGTTAAAGACTCAATCTGTAAACTAATATCAACTAATATTGTTGAAAGTCTAAACATAAGACCGAAGGCAAGAATCACTCTCAGTGTAACGCAGTTTAATCTGTGTTTTTACTGTGTTTTGAAGCTGGAGCTTTTTCCTTTGGTAATGTCTGTAAACCTTACACTAAAGTAGACTGATGCTGAGTTAAAGGGTAATTCTGGTATTTTTAAACCTGGGCCCTATTTGTACATATTTTGGGGTCTTAATGACTAATAGGTACAAAAAGTGTTGGAATTGGTCCAGTAGACATTACGGAAAGGATTGCTACAGAGATAGACCTTTGTTTAACCAGAAACAGAAGTCTCACTCAGGGAGAACAAAGGTTTCTGGTTAAACAAAGGTCTATCTCTGTATTGATCCTTTCCGTAATGTTGTCAGACACTTCCAATAGCAATCTGAGCCTGTCAGTGGCAAAAACAAGCACTTTTAGTTGACGTACTTTGATCGGTACACTTGCCCCTGCCGATTACGTTGCAGCCCGTTTCACGACTGCCAGCTGAGGCGATCTACCGGAGCAATTGCAAAACTTTTTGTACCTATTAGTCATTTAAACCCCAGAATATGTACAACTAGGGCCCAGGTTTAAAAATACCGGAATCACCCTTTAAGATAGGTTTAGAAACTTCCAACAAGCTTATCTACACGGGAAACACTTTAACAATGATTAATATACTCCAGATTTACATGTTGGAACAAATTTTCAGATTGGGGGCTTTGAAAATGTTGCATGACACATGAGTTTTTTTTAACAGACTACCAATGGTGTGTTTGTGTTGTAGCGTGTTTTCTGTGGTCACGAGTACACTGTCAGCAATCTGAAATTTGCACGTCATGTGGAACCAGACAACGATGTCATTCGGAAGAAACTGGCTTGGGCAAAGGTATTTGACCAACCTGTCACATGGAAGTGATCATTGTTTTATCAAATGATCTGTCGTTCATTGATGAAAATAAAATACTTTTTTTTTTTTTTTTTTGTGATTCTGTAGGAGAAATGCAGCAATGGAGAACCTACCGTCCCCTCCACTGTGGCAGATGAATTCACATTTAACCCTTTTATGAGAGTAAAGTATGTACAGCTTGATTTAATATTAACTACTTCAAAATAATGTTATATAATCATATAAAAATACTTTCTTGCAAACATCTAACGCTGCATACATTGTTGTGAATGTAGATTGTTAGAGCTAATTCATATTGATGTGTTATCTGAAATATTTAGAGATTTTTTTTTTTTTTTTAATGTTTACTTTAGAGAGAAGTCCGTACAAGACCATGTAAAACAGACGGAGCCTATTGAAACCATGAGAAGTCTCCGGAAAGAAAAGGATGGCTTCAAGGTGCCCAAGGAGTGATGCACTGCTACCATAGCTTTCTGTTTCTACACAGTTGCATACGGCACTGTGAGCTGTTGATAGTCCACTAAAGGAAATATGTCCTATCCATTTGTGAAGCTAAACCTGAAATACTATGTTCACACTTTTTCACTCTGTGTTCAGACCTAATATGGCTATAAACTCATCCGCATCCAAACAAAATTACATCTTAACAGGCATATGGCATGAAGGAAAAAATGGATTTAATATTTTTTAGCTGTAGTATGTGGCAACTGTTTTGTTTCACCAATGTTGGCACAGTTTTAATGACTACATGGACGTTAGTTTAATTCTTTAAATTAAATATAAGTTTCTTTTATCTGTAAATGCACAGCTTTAGAGGTAAAACAGTATTGATATGCTGTAATATATTGTTGTACAAAATACTATTGAAATTTGTGAAAGCAGAGCCAAAAACCTGAATGAGGCGGGGAGCTGCTTTAGTAACAAATTGTCTTAATTTATGTAAAATGTCTGTAAATCAATAGGTGATACCTTGGTTGTTGTGTCTATTGTCTGTACAAAGCTTTCTTATGAAAATGTTTTTATTTTGACATGGGATGTATGGGATGGGATGTACTTTACATTTGGTAAACTGGTTTGGTTGTCCTGGATATGATCCAACAAATGTTCTTCATTTCATTCTTCATGTAAAAGCATTCAGTTAGCAAAGCATTTCCTCCTGTTTTGGTGTCTTGACATTAAATGAGACCTTTGTGATCTTTGTATGTGCAAACTATCGTTTACATGGGCTCTTGCATGATGCTCTGTAGAAAAAGCAATAAAACGCATGCGGTGTAGTAAGTGATTATGGCATGATTTGGTTTTATTACAGTATTTTTAGATTCGGACATAAATCGCATTTTTCTCACTTCCAAAATGCGTTTATTGATATTGCTTGTTGGATGTTTCCGGCTCGATTAAAACGCCTCGGCATTGACATTCGTTGGTCGGATGATGTGGCGCTCTCCTCCCTGGCCTGGAGGCTGAACTGTAGAATAAACATTTCCACTGAGTTACAGCGGCAAAAACGACCTAGGTAAACCAAGGTAACTGTATTTTCATTTCGACTCGTGTGGATTATTTCCATTTGCGATTGACTTTGTAATTGTACAATAGACTTAGACTCTATAGACTTTGTAGAACCAATAACATCAGCGCCCAGGTAGTTTTAACGCTGATTTAGGGTAGCATGCTTTCATCACCCAATGCAGTCTACCTCGAAATTGACAGCCATCGCAGGTGCTAGCTGGGTTATTGTCAGTTAAAAGAAAGCATTTTTTAGCATTGACGAAGTAAAAGCTTCTTCCTGAGCTGTGTCGCGCAGAGCAGTGCGCATGCGTGTGCGGGGTGCCATGAAGGTAAAGGTGATCTCCATCCTTGAGGACAACTACATGTACCTAGTGATTGAAGAGCAAAGTAAAGAGGCTTTCGCTGTGGACCCTGCTGTACCCCACCGGGTGAGAGAGGGATTTAAAATACAATCTGACAAATCAACTAACCATTTTTTCAGATGTGCATAGGGTGAATTTGAAGTTATGCCACTCCCATAATATTGCCTTAATGATAGGTGATGGATGTAATGTCTATTTACTTGGACAGCTGCTAGAAATAGTGAAGAGAGAGGGATTGTCTCTCACGGCTGTTCTCACCACGCACCATCACTGGTAAGAGTTAACATGCTTGTCAAAACATGAAGGCAAACCGGAGAGAGCCTATGACAATGTAATAACAACCCCATTTCCGCTCCTCAGGGACCATGCTCGAGGGAACGAGGCTCTGCTGAAGGAGGTTCCAGGGTTGAGGGTGTATGGGGGAGATGATCGCATCGGGGGGCTGACCGATAAAGTCACCAACACTCAGGAACTCAAGGTGCCCATATGGAGCCGATGTAGAAGGAGCTCAGTTACGATGTTCACAAAATATTGGTCTGGCCTTGCACCTTTTTGAAACTCTTTCTTTGCTCGGCCATGTTGTCTTTTGATATTGTGTTTTCATTTGCAGTTTAACTCCATCAATGTGAGGTGCCTATTCACTCCCTGCCATACCTCTGGTCACATGTGCTACTTTGTTTGGGAGGACGAGTGCACTGACGCCCCTGCTGTGTTCACAGGTCTTTGTCCGATAACATAGAAAGCTGGTGAACCAATTGAAATCAGAGAAACAACTTTAAGTTATTTTTGTACAGTACAATATATGAATAGCCTAAGTGCGCTGTCGCTTCAAGTGACATCAATTGTGTTTCCTAAGGCAAATATACTAAATAACATTTTGAGTGGCTAGAGATATGAATCCACATTTGACAACAACAAAACAACACTCATCTCGTTGTCTGACGTTCTGTTGTCTTCTATTTTTTAGGGGATACACTGTTTGTCGGCGGCTGTGGCCGGTTCTTTGAGGGCACGGCCGAACAGATGTACCACAACCTGACCCAGGTGCTGGGCTCCCTACCTCAAGACACGGTCAGTGGAAATAATAGGGGGCATTTGGTCGTGGTAATGAGCAGCCCTGACAGGGTTAACATCAGCTACCATGACCTCAGATGAGCTGGTGTGAGACTGAGTCAGCGCATTGAGTAAACACAAACACAATGAGGGGTTGTGAAGCACAGCGTGCCTCTTTCTCCCTTCAGAGAAGAAAGCAACTGTAAAGTAACAGATCCAGAATGACCAAGACGCCCGACTCTACTACTCTGTATATGAATTTAACCCAGAGATCTACTGATCATGTGATCAACCAGGGAAACGCAAATTCTCACCAACTGAATCAGAGCCCAAATTTAAACCAAACCAAACATGTTTTGTTCATTTGTAGAAGGTGTTCTGCGGACACGAGTACACCATTAAGAACCTGAAGTTTGCCATGCTAGTGGAGCCCGAGAATGAGAAGGTGAAGGAGATGCTGAGCTGGGCCAGGGTGAGCTATGTCCAGAAGTCTGTATTCCAAATACAGGTAAGAAATGTTGCATTTTTGACAGTCTTACTTTCTTGTTTCTGCAGGCGAGAGATGACAATGACAAACCCACCGTGCCATCTACCTTAATGGATGAGTTTGAATACAACCCTTTCCTTCGCCTCTCGTAAGTTTGGATATGTGTATACAGCTATGTATTCAGTATATTCTTTAAGTTGGTGGTGTTTCAGGATTTACCAGCCACTATGGCCTGTAGAAATAAAAAAGTTTCCTACCCCGACCATGTGTTAGACTTTGTGTCTCCATCTTTCTTTCCATCCCCCTTCCCTCTACTGTAGGGAGGAAGGAGTGCAAAAGTTCACAGGGAAGACAGACCCCATAGAGGTGCTGAGGGTCCTACGGAAGGAGAAGGACAAATTTAAGAAGCCCAAGGAGAGAGTTCCTCCTCATGCCATGTTGGCTCTGGAGTGGGGGCTTCTCAGACCCTGAGACCCAGGTTTGGAGCTCCGAACACGGGACCTCCTCGGCTAGCAACTGGTGCCCGTGAGGCACAATGCCATGATGGAAAACATTGCATATTATATCCCCATGCAGCCATGTTGCAGATGGGATTTCATTCATTTGCAATGGGACGTAACACAAAGCAAATCATTTTTTAACTTCGTGGCAAGTGACTAAGTTCATGTAAAATGCTTTATGTTACCCTAAGTTTAGATGATTTAAAATGGATCTGGTTGACCCCATGGGGGTATGTGTTGTTTTAATTGTAAAACCACGCCTTCACACAAATGGCAGTGCAATGTTGCCTCCATTAAATATTGTAAAGAATTGTGTTAATTTAAGGGCTGGTCTCCCAGTCTGTTCTGCACAACCTAACTGCAGGTAAGCTACTAATGCCATTTATTTCTGGCCTATCTGATTTGTATTGCAATGTTTCTTTATGATATGCTCTTTTGCACTAATAATGGATGTTTACTTTCTGCCGAGCATCCGTGTTTGAATGCATTTGCCCCTTTAGGGTTACTTCAGGTCATAATAACAGGCATCAGTATCCTTGAGAGAAGCTGTCATTCATTTAGGCCTCTTCATAACTTGGTATGAAGCAGATACTGCACAGCATATATGTACTGCATCTACTACAACTCCTACATACGTGTAGTACTTCTACTACCATTTCATGTTGTACAATGTATTAAAAGTTTTCTTCCACACATCCCCTACTGTTGGCTAGAGCTCATAATTGTACAGTGAAGATGAATCAATAAAACATATCAATCCAAATCTTGTGTGCTATCTGACATATTCTTCACACAGGCTAGAATGTCAACAGTAAAATGGCTTTATTTATCAAATACATATAATCAACATAGATTAAGGCAGGAATGATTATATTACTCATTATTTTCATCTGAAATGTTGTGCAGATAAGAATCACATCAGTGCATTAATAATACATCATTTGGTTTGGCTTGTGCGTGTATTACCTATAGCCTGTATATCTGTGATATGAGTGACAGGCTATTACATTTCCTTGGCAACTGTGTGCCACTTGGCCAGGCTGACAACCCTTGAAGCAGACAGAGAGAGAGAGATCCATAGTACTGTTTAAGTACAGTTCTCTCTAATCAGTATCTGGCCTCAAACAAGGTTTACCACACCCCAGCACACTGCTAAAGATAGCAGAGAGACATTCATTCATTCAGACGGTTCTGTCATCACTGCCTGCAGAAGAATCGCTAATACTCCTGCAAAGTCAAGTATTGAATACATACTCTCAGTTGAACACAGCTTATCTTGTTTTCCACAGACAACACAACCCTTCTCTTCCCCATCTTTCTTCACCACTTAGCCATGAGCCCATTGGTGTTCTTCTCCACAGCGTGGTACTGTGTGTGCAGCAGCTCTTTGGCTTTCTCCTTCCCTACATTGTGGAGCCAGGACTGGTAGAGCTCGGCCACCCGGGCGTCATCCTCTGGTGCTATGGGGCGCTCTGCCTTGTAGAGCTCCTCAACCTTCTGGATCAGCTCCTTCCTGGCCTCATTAGGTAAGGGATGCACCTGTCCACCTCCATTCACCTTGCCTGGTGTATTGACAGGAGGTGGGGGAAACACTGGGTTGATGGCCTTTGCATACATGCATTTTCAAACATTTCATTAGTAAAGGAATAGAGTGTGGATTGGCATGTGTGATTGTGGCTATTGAACAAGCTGTGCTGTTCAATGTGATACAAATACATTTGATAAACCAATGAATGTATGAGTGGCCTATGATGATGGTGTTCATGCATTTTTCTCCTCACCTGAGGGACAGGCCATAACCTCTACAAAGTGGTAAGGCGACTTGCCCCTCTTGAGTTTCTGCACCAGGTTTTGGATGTTGCGGAAGCCGTAGCTAAAAGCAAAACGTAGCAGGACTGCTCCATCTTTCTCTAGGGTCACCTCCTGGAAGTCGTTGTTCCTATGGAGAGGCAGGTGACAAAACGGAGGGCCTTCAGTGGTATGAGACTCCTACACATAAAAGGCTCCAAATAAGTATGTTTGTGCTCTCCATATACACCGATCAGCTACAACATTAAAACCACTGACAGGTGAAGTGAATAACAGATTATCTTGTTACAATGGCACCTGTCAAGGCGTGGGATATATTGGGAAGCAAGTGAACAGTCAGTTATTGAAGTTGATGTGTTGGAAGCAGGAGGAATGGGCAAGCGTAAGGATCTGAGCGACTTTGACAAGGGCCAAATTGTGATGGCTAGACGACTGGGTCAGAGCATCTCCAAAACGGCAGGTCTTGTGGGGTGTTCCCGGTATGCAGTGGTTAGTACCTACCAAAAGTGGTCCAAGGAAGGACAACCGGTGAACCGGCGACAGGGTCATGGGGGCCCAAGGCTCATTGATGCACGTGGGAAGCAAAGGCTAGCCCGTCTGGCCC
>CABFOQ010037877.1:26488-36953 GCA_900660455.1 Gephyroberyx darwinii
GGCCTTCAGCGGTACGAGACTCCTACACATAAAAGGCTCCAAATTATGTTTGTGCTCTCCATATAGCTCCATTTGTACTGAAGTTCTAGCTTGACTGAGAGCTAGGAAGCACATAAGCCTACACCACAAATTATCAAAAAGCATTTAAGCATCTGAAGTTGCAAAGAGTTACATTGTCAAATCTTTTGTGCTGCGTTCTCTCCTCCAGGCCCTCCCTCCTAGTCAGGGTGTCTGCAAAATTCATCAAGTTAAATTGAAGACTTCTAAAGATACTGACTGATGAGTCAGAATGGAATATGAGACCAATTTTGCAAGTGAGAAAACAACTGTAGACCTATCAAAATACAGGTCTGTCTGAAAAACCTTGCACCAAGAACCTGCACCATTTTTAAGACTTCTAAATGGAATTGAAGACTTAAAATGCTTTGTTTAACTGTATTCAAGACCTTTTAAAAAAGCCTTGAGTTTAGATAGTATGAGTTAAGACATTTTATGGCTTTTCCAGGACCTGCAGGCACCCTGCTGGTGAGCTATAGAGTTGAGCCAGGCTTACTTGAGGGTCTTGTAGGTGAGCTCCTTCACCTCCTCTCCAAACAGATGTTTGGCAGCATAGATGAAGACTTGGTGGAGGTATCCCCCTGAACTGCTCCCAGCATGCCTCAGGAACTCATCACCACACACACTGCTGAACCTGCATGGAGAATGACGCATCAGTGTTTTTTCTGTACTTTTATGTAATGGTAGTGCTTGGGATCTATCCACCCCCTCAACAACAAAAGGCTGGGGGGTATTTGTCAGACTGATATGGTAAAAATGTAATTGGTTCTTATTTGAGTTGCATTATTACAGGTTAAATGAAAGAAAACAAAATGGCACAGCACTTACATTGCATCTAAGGGTGCAGGCTCTATATCACTGAGGGACACATTTTCCTCCTCCAGCATTTTCAGAACCTCTCCTGCAATGACACAGAGACCAATGTGTAGATGGCAAGAGAGAAAGGATGCTGCACAAGTCATACACACAAACAGCATCTTAGGAGTGCTTACCTGAAGTTATGACACAGTCCACCTCTCGGGTCTCAGCTTTGTCCAGGTAGAAGTCTGACCTCGAGGCCTCAAGTTTCTTGTCAAAGCATGGCATTACCGTCACGTGGTAGATCTGCTGAGGACTCAGCCCCTGACAACACAGACATACACACAACACATCAACTTATCATCATCCTATCCTACAGGACACAAACCGGGGAGTCCTCGGGAGACATTCAGTGTTTACCATTTACCAAAGAACAAGAATCCACAATAAACCCTGAGATATCATCATTGGTGGAATATTTCCACTTTGTTAATACTCATACATCCATATGAGCCCATGAACACTCAACTACCAATACTGGATACTCCAGGAGTCCCCACTACTCATTTGCTTAGATATTTGAATGAGCTACTCTAAAAATTATATTTCTCACTCATATACAAATACACCGATCTTCACAAAAAAAATTAGTCCAGCATCCTATTTTTCAAAAAGTAATTTCACCTCTTTGCAATTTTTGATAACACTACTAATCAAAAAGCCTGAATGTGGATTTTAGGAAAAGTTGCTGCCAGATGTGAACTGCTCATCAACTGCTCTTAACTTTGTTTAACAGTCACATCTGATGTGCATATCTTTCCATACCTGCTGTTTCGCAAAATAGCCTTTAACCAGGGACCCCATCATCTGCTGGGGGGAGCGGGTGGTGCTGATGTATGGAAGGATGAACTCCCCATGTGTCTTCTCAGCGTAGCAGATCCAACCTAACACAAACATAAACGCACGGTGGGGGAATTTTCTTCTTTGAACAAACACGAAAATCACAAGAGATGCAGGTATCACTATGAACTCAAGCAACTTCATTTTAATATTACTGCACTCACTGGCTTTTGTTATTTAAAATGTAGTCAAGGACTTTTATTCTCCTTAAGTAAATATGTTATATGTGTTGTCTTATTGTGCTAATGTCTATGACATCTAAAAAGCAAGTTTTTGCAATGAGGAACACACAAAAGTAAGGGGTTTAAGTGGAGTACCTGGACAGGAAGATGTCAGCATGGGCAGGGCCTTCTTGTCCTGCTCCTTCTTCTGGAAACGCTCTATAAACTCTCTCTGGTTCTCCAGCAGGCTGAAGGTCCGACTAAAGCTAGTGTCAAACACATGGTGAACCCCTGGAACACCAGCATCACGCTAGTAAGGCCTACTGATCTCCTAACAACAGGCACTTTCTATAGGCTTAATACTTGTGAAATGAATGTTCTCTCTAAAACAACCCATCTCATCTTCATTTACTGAATGGCTGTGAGATGTATGATTTATATTAGACTGGAAACAAGTTTTATTGCCGCTCACCAAGGCCTTTGAAGAAGGAAGTAAGCCTCCTGCCTATCTCACTGCTGCTCAGGCCGTAGTGTGCTGCCAGGGAGGCTCTGGACTGAGGCGACATAGACACCACCACCATCTTCTGCTCTGTCACACTGGTCTGCTGGCGGAGTCAGTTGGTGTACAGGTGCACAAAAATATCAACCATTTCAGAGGTTGCAAAACCAATCATCAACAAAAGTATAACACACACACACACACACACATCTGTGGCATCTCTACCTTGTTGTTGCGTAACACTCTGAAGAGCTCCTCATGGCTCTGCTGTGTGATGAGGACGCTCTCAGCTGAGGTGATACAGCCACTGCAGGCCAGACAGTCATTCAATGAGATCTTTGCTTTCTCCAGCTTCTGCCTCCCACCAGCCTACAGACAAAAACGCGCAACACTATAACAGCGGTGGCTAAAAACTTCAACACTCACACTTGGATTAAGACTCTACACCCACCTGGTCGATTTGGAAATAACTTCCATCATCTTCTATCTGAATTTTGGCCAAAGATCTACCTTTTTTCTTCTCTATCGTGACCGGTTTAATACATGCCTGCAAAACAGAAATAGGGGTTACCATCTTTTACCAATACAAATACACCATACTTGAGTTCAAATGCTAAATTAACATAAGTGCCAGTGAGGCAAGGGTAACTCGGCATTAGTCCCAACACTGGCCAGGACAAAGTTGAGGGGGCTCGTGCACCAAAGTGAACGTGACGTTAACGTTACGTAAGTAAAAAACTAGCTACTTTAACACGCTCGCAATATTATTGACTACTTTTACGTTGCAAGTAGTGAATCAATGACGTTACAGGTTTTAAAGCGTTTTCATTCACCCGTACCCAATAACTGACTTTATCTCTGTGACTCCGGTTACGTTGTATTGCTGCTCAGTTCGCTAATGTTACACAAACAAGCTAACATTAGCTTAGCTACTTGGCTATTTTTTTACATGTGGCGAGTAACGTTAATGACTCGATGACATTACAAGTTACAAATATAATTTGGTAAGTAAGAGTGAGTACCTATTAAAAACAATAAATTAATAAATACATAATAAAATCTACCTGAGAAGGCGTGATAAAGTCATCGAGATCTGTCAGCTGCAACACACCGCTAAATTGGGATGCCATTTTTACTGCCGTAAAGTATTTGTCTTTATTTTTGTGTCGTGAAACACATGACAGTGAACAACTCCGATGCAACTCCAGAGAAACCTCACAGCCTCCTTGATGTTGTGTGATTTTATATAACGAAGCCTTCACTTTAGACATAACTAACATTATCTGAGTAGCATTGTTTGACTTTTCTGAGGAATATACTATATTTTGATAAATGTTATAATTATCTTCCTTTATTTTAGCATAGTTTAAATTAGCTTGTCTTACTGTACCTTATATTATAGCTTATAGCTTAGAATAGTCTTATAGCTTAGAATTCTTAAAATGGTGATATGAGTCAAATCAAGGAGAATGATGAGGATAATATGTCAGCCAGAGGGAGAAAGTGAGATCAAGGCAGGTCAGAAATAGAAATAATCATCTGCACAGCTTTACATTATGCATGATTTTGGCCAAATTATCTAGTATCAATATCTTGTCCAATCCTTGTTTGCTGAACTCTTGAATATGTAGAATTCCTACCTGGAATGGCCTCCAGTTTCTACATCTCCTCCTTGGTAAACGGCCAATCCTCATCAGAGCTCTATCAAGGAGGCTCCAACTCCTCCTGGTTCTGATAAAAAGAACAGATATGTCAGCTGTAGGTATAGCCTGTCTGTGAAGAACCTAGAGTAGATTCCATGAAGTCTCTCAGCAGAGCCCATCTTGGTCTGACGGAGGTAGGTCAGACGCCACGTCCCTATTCTTTGACAACAAAGGGTCTTGCTGAATCTGGAAGAAGCACTTTTTTGCGCATTGATCCCCATGTCAACATATCATTATGAATGCCATTAAAGGCAATTAGATTAATCGCAATATAGAGTATCTCATCAACCACCAACAGAGAACCTTCTGGAGTGTGTATGTATCACACTCATATATAACAGGAAAAAACAGTAATTGACAACAGAGCAACAAAGAAACCTTTTCTGGCATTGGTTCTGCATGACACACCAATACAGGGTCACTCATATGGATTGCTTGATTTTGTAAATGGTTAAAGGATGTAAAATTTGAAGACAATACTAAATGGATACTGGATACTTTGACATTTCACACACAGTCATGCTTGAACGTTTATGAACCCTACAGGGGGTGGTCATTGTTTCATATATTATAGAGGAATAACCTCATAAAATCCAAATCTCAAATCTTAATGAAGATATCCCAAATAAAGAACATGCACAAATAAATATCACATACTTTCATTGGTTATTTAACAAAACTGGTTTATTTAACAGTAACTCAGATAGGCAGTAGAATTTGAAATATATCTCTAAAAATACATTACATATATATATGTAATGTATTTTTTGATAGTACGAGGCATGAGGTTTACAAATGAGTGATGTGGGTTATGAATTATTAAATGTAAAAACCTCTAACGTTAGAAAGCAGAGTATGCTCGCTCTCT
Organism: Gephyroberyx darwinii; assembly: GCA_900660455.1. Taxonomy (NCBI): domain Eukaryota; kingdom Metazoa; phylum Chordata; class Actinopteri; order Trachichthyiformes; family Trachichthyidae; genus Gephyroberyx; species Gephyroberyx darwinii. The sequence continues at coordinate 31,475 of CABFOQ010037877.1, forward strand.
CTCACACACTGTTTCTACATGTCTCTCACTCAAACACACACTCGCCACCGCTCTCTCACTCACGCACACGACCTTTTGTTGTTATGACTACGAGGTCGTAAATCCGCCATGTTTTCCCTGTAGTAGCGTTGCGACAGAGACGGAGAACTCAAACGACATGAATGTAGAAAATAATCATACGGCAGAAACAGAGAGTGAGCAAACGGAGCACGGCAGCAACATCATCACCATTCAAACTACTATAGGAGATGAAGGTTTGAACTATTTTCTTACAAAAGCAGCTTTTAAAAAAAATAAAATGTAGTCATTGTGTTTGGGCCTACCTCCATCATCATGTGTAGCTAGCAGCTAGCTAGCAACGTTAGTTTGCTCTGCTACTTTGCCAGCGATACTCTCTAATGCAGCCCGTTAGTATACCGGCACGTTAACGTTAGCTAGCTAGGAGCTTATGGCTAACAAATAAGATCAAATTTACATGGAAGTTGTGTTGCAGTGAGAGGTGTTGTGTCTTTACTCGTAGATGAAGATGTGCACAAGTGCGGGCGCTGCCAGTCCGAGTTCTCCACTCTGGAAGCTTTCATCCAACACAAGTTGCACCAGAGCTGCAAGCGGCCTCTCGAGACAGAGGCAGAGGCAGAGGGTACAGAGACCCAGGATGCCAACCAAGAGGTAAAGCTGTGCCCTGAATAATTCCCAACAATACGTGTGTACAGTCAGCCACTAGTATAGACAACAAGTTTCCACATAGTAGCTCAGAAAGCAAAATATGAGTGAGATGAGTTATGTTCAGGCTATGGGATCAAAACAAAAAGTCTGCCTCTGCTGCAATAAATGACCTTTTATAAGAAAAAAATCCATTTATAAAAAAAATTGAATGAAAACATTGTGTTCAAATGAAAAAATAACGGGGAGTTTCTATTGAACAGATAGTATGGAGGGCTCTATGCAGGGCAGAGCCCCTTTGCTTTCCATAAGGATTTATTATATTAGAGATGTAATAACTGTTTGCAGTGTTTCCAGGCGATTTTCCCACTAGAAAAGAGCTTCTGTCAAATAACAGGGAGCTTACAGTAGTTGAACATAGCCCTGGGGGAATGTGATGCCACCATATTGTATCATTTCCCCTGCTGAATCATTTTACTTTTGCTACTACAATGACCTAATTTTCCACAAGCTTCAATAGTTTCATCTTATCTTCGATGTGCTGCTCTTTATTATCTCTGATAAAATAACTAAATAGGAAAAACAAAGCGGTTCATTTCTGGTTTTCTAAATTGAATTTTTGTAATACAGATTATTGTCCATGGGTTCCTGTAGAAATGGTGATGACATTTTTCAAGAGAGTTGATTGGTGAGGAGGACTTTTTATCCTGGCAAATGTTTGTACCTTTTACCAGGTTTCTTCAGCCGGTGGCAACTCCGCGGTGAAAATAGTCAAGGAGCTATCCTCAGATGAACCAGAGAAGACCAACGCTAATGGTGAGTCTACATCTTTGCAAGCTGTGAAGTGGATCTTGCATTTGCAAGGTGATTGAATTTTCTCTGTTTTCCCCACAGATGAGACAGGGGGTCTATTGGGTCGAGGTCGCAGGAAGAGGATTGCTTCATCAAAGGCCATTGATCAATCAGACGGCACTGAAGAACACATATCTGACAGTGCAGACAGTGCCAAAGCCGTCTACAAAGTCGACCAACAGGGACGCTACCTTTGTCAGCTTTGTGAAAAGACATTCAAAACTGTGAGTCATACATACATTTGTGTATGTTTCTTCTGTTATGAAATATGTATTACTACTTGTTAAGGACATGATTCATGATGCGTTTGAAATCTTTTTCACAAGCACTACCAACATGTTTTTCATCAAGCAGCGTTTTTTTTACACTTTGTATTTTCTCTAATACTCCTTTATCTTTCCCTCACCAGACCAACATCTTGAGAACTCATATGAACACTCACAGCGAGCAGAAGAACTTCTCCTGTGAGCTATGTGGGACCGCCTTCCGCACTAAAGGCTCCCTGATTCGCCACAACCGCCGTCACACAGGTACAGACAGTGAGCTCCAGGAGTATGGGACCTTTAGACCTCATCTTGACTTGATGAGGTGCCTTTGATTCGTTTTGGTCGAATAAAGTTGATCTGACTCCACTTTTTCTCCTATTCTCTTGAAGATGAGCGTCCGTACCGCTGTACCCTATGTGGCCTGTCCTTCAGAGAGTCGGGCGCCCTCACCAGACACCTCAAGTCCATCACACCCTGCACAGAAAAGATCCGCTTCAACCAGTACAAGGAGATCCTGGTCAGCAAAGATGGAATTCAGAAAGGTCAGAGTTATCATCTTTGTGTTAAGTCGGTCTGTACTAAAGAAGCTAGCTTGATAGTCTTGGGTAAGCATTTCCATTCGAGTCAACTACAGTAAACTTTGCTGTTCAAGTCCATTAAAGCTTATTTGTGACCCAATGTCAGGTGGCTAAATAAGATTTATTCCAAGCTTGTGAGGAAGTCATGATTCATTGACAAGTTGTGTGATTTGTCCAGGAGTTGAACCTGCTCCTCCTCCATTGGCGGGCCAACAAGAGGTGGTGGTTGTGGAGCAGCAGCCAGAGCAGGAGGAGGTGGAAGAGTCTCAGGCTGCTGTAGTAAGCGTGGTGGAGGCTGATTCCCAAGAGGTCATCCACCAGGTCCACTTCACCATGGAGGTGGACGGAGCAACACAGGAACAACAGGTGAGGGGGGAAAATAAACGTAAAGTTATCTGAAAGCCTCTTGTGGGTCACTTCTTCCTAGAAGTGCATTTTGGCACACGTATGATGTTAAAGAAAGTGTGGAGTCATGGGAAATTGGTGAAATCAGCAGCCAGTTTTAGATATCCATTTTGGCTTAAGCTCTTTTTCAACCTGTAAATCCTTTCCTGTACCAATTTGTGGACCTGTTTCTCTCTGTGGCCAGGTGGTGGTGGAGCAGTCACAGGCAGAAGCCCTGGCAGCAGCTGCAGCGGCAGGTGACAACCTCATCTGCCAGGCCATCATCAACTCTGGCATTGCCCTGGAGACAGAGGAAGCAGTGGTGGAGGAGACGCAGCAGGACACTGAGGAGATACGAAAAGTGGTCTTCAGCTGTCCCGATGGAGGCCAGATGACTGAGATCCAGGTCAAAGAGGAATGCGTGGAGATGGAGGCAGAGGTGAGACTGGGAGGTGTTGAAGGTGTTGTGACTGTATTGTGTTTGTGTTTGATCCGATCTGTTCTGGAAACATTGGAACCAGTTCCTCAATGGAACTGGGTCTCAGTTCTGAACCCAAATCTAATGTTGCAGATTTTTTTTTACATGCATTAGGATTCATTTTCTCAGTTCATGTTTCTTCAGGAAACATGTGATGAAGGGGATACTCAGACATCGTCAAAGTTGCACAAGTGTCCACACTGCAGCCGCTCTTTCAAAGGACTGAACTACTTGCGCTTTCACGTCAAAGGCCATTTAGGTAAGCCCATATCCATTAAGAATTACATTGAGCGTCACTGATCTCTGTACACCCTCTTATAGTCCTAATGTGTAGTCCAACTTTTGACAAGAAAAGATCTCTATGGATGTTTTGCTGGGCCAGACACAAACACTCCATGTTCCCTGTGTATTCTTCCCTCTGTGTAGGTTACAAGCCCTTTAAGTGTACCCTGTGCCATAAGGAGTTTCTGACCGGCTACCTACTGAAGAAACACATGGAGGTCCACGTCAGCGAGAGGAGGTACAAGTGTGGCGAGTGTGGCAAGCTGTACAAAACCATTGGTCATGTACGTGAGCACATGAGGGCCCACTCAGATGAAAGACCCTACCACTGTACCAGATGCAACAAGGGGTACAAGACCAAGGTGAAGGGGCTTTACCAGTGGTCAATATAGTTGTCTGTCTTGTTCTAACTTTGTTTAAATTGTTAAACTTATTTCATTGTTTTTCTTTTGAGAAATTTGTCCGATGCCGATGACATCTCTAACATTCCCGCTCCACATGTTCAGAATGCCTTGCAGGTGCATCAGCGCACCCATGGTGAGGAGAAACCCTATGTGTGTCAGTTCTGCCTAAGAGGCTTCAGGGAGAAAGGCTCTCTGGTGCGCCACATCCGCCACCACACTGGAGAGAAGCCTTTCAAGTGCCTAAAGTGCGGGCGCGGCTTTGCCGAGCACGGGACGCTCAATCGCCATTTGCGTGCCAAAGGTCAGGGTGATGGACACGTTCGAAATGTCAAATGTCTTTAATTGTAGATGAAGAAAATATGCCGACAATACAGATTATAAACCCTAAGAGCAACTGTTCAAAAAGAAATTCGACCCTTTAGCTGTCATTATTTGCAGCGGTATTAAAACAAGTCTGATAATAATGATTCTCTGTCCACCAGGAGGCTGCCATAGGGATGGGTCCGGTGAGCAGCAGGACGTGGTAATGGAGGAGCAGGAGTCGGTGGACAACCTGGCTACGGCGGCCATCATCTCAGAAGACCCCCATGCTGTCCTGGTGGAGTTCTCCTCGGTGGTGGCAGACACACAGGAGTACATCATTGGGGTGAGAGGCCCTGGGGAGTTATGCCGTGCATCATAACTTGAAGGAGTATGATGGGAGTCATGAGTAGTTTCCTCATCTCATGTTCCCACCATTCACCTTTTTGAGTTTGTTTTAGCGTCCAGTTGTGATTAACTTACAATTAACTGCAACTGACTGCAACACCTTTAAAAACTGTTTGAAATTTGTTTTGAAAATATCATCGGTTTGTATTTTAGTTGTAATTCCATCATAGCAAAACTTTAATCACTGAAAGTTTTCAACATGGAAGATGTCTTTACATCAAAAGTGGAGTTACCAGCAGGCTGATTGAGTTGTGATTAAAAGTCGCACACATGACCTGAACTGAGATTGGCTTGAACTCACCCGCATCATCAAAATAGAAATACTGACCCCAACAGCAGTTTTGTATTCTGCAGTTTTCTGTGTACGCGTACTGGCAAAGCTGTCACAATAGTACATGACTTAAACTGATCAGAAATAACTTCTGGAGTATATTTTAGATTCATTTTGCAGGTAGTGGGAAGTAGTAGGTAGGTCACTTTCAAGTCAGAACTTCTGACAAGGCAATAGAAAGAATGTAAGTTAGAAATGTAAGGTAGATAGAAAGTCATTGCTAGCCCCTGGAGGTGGGCATGAAACATAGTAATACTGCCATCCTTAAACCTCTACTAATTGCATGTATTGGATTCTCCTTTTCCCTCATACTGTTAATCCAGGAGGTTAATGTCCCGTTTTCTCTTGTTTGGTGTAAAATGCTGCCAGGTTTCTTATTCAACTTGCTTGATTTCTCTCTCCTGTCCTCCAGACTCCAGCAGAGGATGCAGTGCAGGAAGAAGAGGTTACACTTATCCAAGACAGCCAGAATCAGGTCAGTACACACACACACACACACACACACATAAGAATATCAATGTGCAGTAGCTGCA